>CANUEX010111467.1:0-15034 GCA_948099535.1 Jatropha multifida | reverse complement strand
AAATATTGAAAATGTAAATAATGAGATTAATGGTTATATAAGTATTATTATTTGATTACGTTTATGGTGTAGGAATGGAATCATATATTTATATATTCTTTTGAATGAATGGTGTATTAGTATGATAGAACTTAAGAAAATTAATGAAACCTTTTAGAAGTGCTTGTGACATGTTGTATTGATTTGGAGTTTTGGGGTTTTGGAGAAATTATATTGGAAGTGTGTATATTTTCTTTGTGTGGCAAGTAAATTTTTAGGGAAAACTTTTGCGAAATTTTCGTAAGAATTTCCTCAAATATTATTTTTGAACTTTAATTACTTGCCTCCTTATGAAAATCTAACCACTTTTAATATGTGATCTAGAGTTAGTAAGTGGCTTAAGATGGTGCTCCGGCACCAAATGTGGCGTCCGTCGTTTGGTTTTCCAAGATTGGACGGCGGGTGTTACAAAAATATTATCCAAACACATCTCAAACTCGTTTATTCACTATCCAAATTCGCCAAAATCATATTGGACCTCATCGAGTACCCACTAGGTCAAGTAAAATTGTTATCCATAACTAAGATATGCTTTCTTAAGTATCTGGTGAAGCCTTTCACTGACAATAGCAAAAGTCATATATGATATGCCTTATATAAAAAAATGCACACATACTATTAATGTATTTCTTAATAATGATAATAATTTTTAAAATTTAACTAATTATAATTGAAATAAAAAATTAGATATTTTTTTATTTTTTATATTTATGATTTATTATAAATGATTGTTTACTTATTAGAAATATTAATATATTACTTATTTAGTATAGTGTGTCCTAAGCATGTGTAATTAAAAATGAAGTGTTTTTTTTAACTTGTTTTTATGTCATTGAAATAAGAAATTAAGTTTTTTTTTTATTTTATGTTTACAATTTATTACAAGTGATTATTTATTTATTTAAAATATTAATGTATTACTTATTCTGTATATTGTGTGCTAAACATGTAGATGTCTTAGTTGTTTAAAAATTATAATATTATGTACATTATCGTATTTTATGTCTCGTGTCCGTGCAACCTAGCTCCCAGTATACGAGATTACTCTATATACCAAGCCAATCAATCAAGATTTTTTTAATTACCAATAAAAATGAAGTTTTTTTTTAAATTGTTTTTATGTCATTGAAATATGAAATTAAATTTTTTTATTTTATGTTTATAATTTATTACAAATGACTATTTATTTATTGAAAATATTAATGTATAACTTGTTATGTGTAATGTGCCCTAAGCAAATGGATGTTCTACTTATTTAAAAATATTATATCATGTACATTTTAGTATCTTGTGTTCCATATTTGTACAATCTAATTCCTGATATATGAGACTACTCCATATACCAAACTAATCAATGAAGATATTTTTTTAATTGCCAATAAAAGGTGAAATGTTTTTTTTTTAATTTGTTTTCATGTCATTGAATAAGAAATTAAGTTTTTTTATTTATTTTATGTTTATAATTTATCACAAATGATTATTTATTTATTCAAAATATTAATGTATTACTTATTATATATAATGTGTCTAAAACATATATCATGTATATTCCCGTATCTTGTGTCTCGTATCTGTGCAATCTAGCTCTTGGTATATAAGATTATTCCATATACCAAGCTAATTAATTAAGATGTTTTTTTTTAATTACTGATAAAAAGTGAAGTATTTTTTTAAAATTTATTTTCATGTCACTGAAATAAGAAATTAAATTTTTTTTATTTTATGTTTATAATTTATTACAAATGATTATATATTTATTTAAAATATTAATATATTACTTGTTCTATGTTATGTGTTCTAAGAGTGTAGATATCATATTTCTTTAAAAATTATTGTATCTCATATTTTCTCATATCTCGTGTTCTATCCGTGCAACCCAACTCTTAACAAATGAGACTACTCTATACACCAAGCTCATTAATCAAGATTTTTTTAATTACTAATTAAAAATGAATTGTATTTCTTTAATTTGTTTTTGTGTCTTTGAAATAAAAAATTAAGTTTTATTTTATTTTATATTTATGATTTATTATAAATGATTATATGTTTACTTTAAATATTAATATATTATTTATTTAGTATAACGTGTTCTAAGCGTGTAAATGTCTTACTTTTAAAAATCATATTGTGGGTCCCATTTATATATAACACAACCTAAGAGGGGGAGAAATGAATTAGGTTTTCTAAAAATTTTTGCTTTTCAAGCACTAAATTAGAATTCTGTTGCAGCGGAATTAGAATATATTTGTGAGAGACAGTTATTCAGTTTAGAACTTTCTCACAACACATTTCCAAGTTTAGAACGACTATGTGAAAGACAACAATTGATTTTAGAACTAGTTCACAAGTCTTTACAAGATTAGAACAACTCCATGAAGTGAAGTTATCATGTTTAGAACTGCTTCACAAAGCTACTACGAGATTAAAAAGACTCTGTGAAGAGAAGTTATTGCGTTTAAAACTTCTTCATAAAGCTTTTGTAAGACTCTGTGAACTGAATTGAATATAGAATGACAAATTAGAACTTGAGATGATCACAATACAGAAATCTAGAATTCTAATGTTCTTTAGAGATAGAGCTTATTCACGATTAGAAACTGAACCTTAAACAACTTTGCATTTCTGAAAATATAAATACTTATGTAAACAGAAAATAATCAAGCAGAATTTCAGAAAATAAAAGAAGATAGACACAGAGATTTATAGTGGTTCGGCATTAACTCATCTACATCCACTCCCCAAGACGCATCTTGAGATCTTCCACTATGTTATCTCTTTTCAAAGGTAAGAAACAAACCAACAATTACAAGAAAATAGATTTAACACCTAAATCTAACCTTAACCCACTAGATTTCACAGGTTCTAGTTAACCTCTACCCTTTTCTGTTTTGCAGAGATCAGAAAACTCAGATCAACACATTAGAATCCCACACAAGGAGAAGGTTGCTTGAAAACCTATAACACTGTAGCTTCTCAACTAAGCTATTACACAAATATATTTCGTTTAAATTTCTCTAACCACAATAAATTACAAAAATCTACATGGAAAGAGAGAAATGCAATTATAAGCACGGCAGAACAAAATACAGATTTGAAATCAGAATCAGAAATGCAAATCTATTCTCAGAAAGAATTGAAATTAAATTCCTTTTCACTTGTAAAATATCTCTTAAAGAACAAAGATGAAAAGAAAGTGAAGGGAGTTGAAGAGAGAGAGCTTAAAGAGATTTTGAAGGCTTGAACAATGGCTCCTACACTCTTGTTCAACGTTAACTTGGAGAGACATAAAAATTTTTATAGAGATATGACAGTTTTGCTTTAATAAATGTTGGAGATAAAATTATTCAATGCTTCTTTCACGTTTGGCTAAAACAAGGTCGTGCATGGAGTGCATTTAAGAGGCTTGTCCCTTAGGTTTAACATGCACAACTTCTAGCTTTAAATATGGAGAGTTGTTGTATTAAAAGATGTGTTGCATTTAAAATCAGAAACTCAATGACTATAATAGAATTCTGACAGCTGTCTTCAGAAACAGAATAGCGGTTCAGAAACACATTAAATAGCCACCAAAGCTTTTACTCAAAAAATATTTTGAATGGGAAAAATGTGGAGAAAATCATTTGGGCAATCTCCTTTTAATTTCTTTATTTAAAATCATTTCAAAATAATTTTTAAGATAGAGAAAAATTTATTTTGTGCTTATAATATTATTTACTCTCAATCCTACATTAATTTCCTAAGACACAAAATAATACTAACCAAAAATAATTATTTCATAATCTTCATGGTCTTCAAATAAATGTCTTGGAAGTAGAAATATAATTTTTTCAACAATCTTCAATAATAATTTCTGCATAAAATATCTTTAGCACAAAAATAATATATAAATTTATTTGGTTTTAATAATCATCGAAATCAAGAAGAGAAATTAACCTTGAGCCAATACATATCTATACACTTGGCTTTATCAGAGACTTACACTTGACTTTTTATAATGTAAACTTGTAACGCCCTAACTCCAACCACCAGAGGAATTGTCCACTTTGGATCAACCAGAGGAATTGTCCACTTTGGATCAAGCTGGATCCATCCCATATTAGATCGGCAAGACCCGCACGATTTTGTCCCGCAGGCGAAATGGGAACTTCCCAAAAAATCACCCATCCTAGGATTTCTGTCATGCGAGCATGCTTAACCTTGGAGTTCTTCCAACTCTCCAGCCATTCCACTAAAAGGCGCATCTGATGATTTAGTTACCCCTTTTTCGATATATGATCGATTTGTTTCTATGTCCCGCATTCCACTACTCTAGCTAGCCTGCCATCTTAGAAGCTCACCAGGAGCCCTACTCTACCACCCTCTTAGGATTGCTTTGTCGAGTTGGGATGTCACAGGCCCACCAGCTTCCACATGGTTCGTCCTCGAACCATATATCTACTCGAGGGGGTCAGGCTCTAATACCAAATTGTAACGCCCTGACTCCAACCAGCAGAGGAATTGTCCGCTTTGGATCAAGCCGGATCTATCCCATACTAGATTGGCAAGACCCGCACGGTTTTGCCCTGTAGGTGAAATATGAACTTTCTAGGAGGTCACCCATCCTAGGATTTCTGTCAAGCGAGCACACTTAACCCTGAAGTTCTTCTAACTCTCTAGCCATTCCATCAAAAGGCGCTTCTGATGATTACTTAGCCCCTTTTCGATATATGATCCGATTCGTTCTTGTGTCCCGCATTCCACTACCCTAGCTAGCTTGCCATCCTAGAAGTTTGCCTGGAGTCCTGCTCTACCCATCCTCTTAGGATTGCTTTGCTGAGTCGGGATGTCACAAAACTGCTTTGTTTATATATATATATATTATATTATATATAGATATAGATATAGATATAGATGGGAAGAAAAAAAAATACTTATTAAGATAATAACATATTTGGTAAAAAAAAATTCAATAATACCAAAACTAATCTTGTAAGAGAAATGAGAAACACTAAAAGAAAGAAAATGTTGAAAACATTGAAAAAGGAAACAAATGCAAAAAAGGAAACACTAAAAAAAAGAAAATACTGAGAAAAGGAAACACAAGGAACCACAAAATCTATAAGAGTAAATCTCTATACAGGTTATATGATTCAACCACGATGATGACGATCAGTGATAGCAATTGACAACTGTGCTACGGTAAAAAGGATATATATATATATATATATATATAAGTAAATGCTGTAAAATCAATTATATACAGATGTACACTAATTAACACATTTGATCAAATCAAATAAATAAAACCATCACATAATAAAGTTAAATCAATTTTCTAATTCCCAAAAGGATAATATAAAAACTTGTTCGACATCCAATAAGGGAATTTACAATGCATTGAACTATCATATTAATCAATATATGCACCTAGATCATAAGCAGGTTATTCTTCAAAGCTATCATATTAATCAATAGCATATTTAGCTGATCCCTTTCATACTAAGACTCCAATAGACTTAAGCATATTATATTACTAAATTCACAATATCCTGTAAATTGACTTGATTATTAATTTGCAGCTACTTATATATACACATATATATGAGCAATCCTTTCAAAAAATATATATGAGCAATCCTGAAATGAGAATAGTAGGCACACCATAAAAATTTATTTATCTATTATTCAATTGCTTCTAAGTCGCTGATTTTGGGCTTGATTTTGTGGTTTTGATTTTAAGCATAACAAATCACTCAAAAATCATAAATAAGAAAATGAGAGATATTTCCATTACATATTTGAAAGTTAGAAGAAGGAGAAGAAGAACAACTGTGACATCAATACCCAGAAAAGCGATCCTAAAATGCGGGTAGAGTAAAACTCCTGGCTAGCTTCTAGGATGATAGGCTAACTAGGGTAGTGGAATGTGGGACACAAGAATGAATCAGATCACATATCAAAAAGAGAGAAACTAATCATCAGAGGTGCCTCTTAGTGGAATGGCTTGGAGAGTTGGAAGAACTCTAGGATTAAGCGTGCTCGCTTAGCGAAAATCATAGATGGGTGACCTCCTAAGAAGTTTTGATTTCACTTCGAGAACCATGTAGCTCTTGCAAATCTAATATAAGATGGAGCTAACTTGATTCAAAGCAAACAATTCCTCTGCTGGTTGGAGTCAGGGCGTGACAATAACAAAGAACCCACTAGCGAGCAAAAATCATTTTAATTCAAAAAATGAAAATCAGTTTAATCAAGGGTTTGATCTACAAATTATATACAAACCCAATCTCATTCTCAACAAGGACTAGGTATGTGAAATTATTTTTGGATTAAAAGAAAAACAAAGAGATTAGATATCTAGAGCCTTACTTGATGGAGAAATTCCGTAATAGTGATACTGCTTCTTCTTTTTCTTATTTTTTTTTTGAATGGCAACGGAATATAGAAGCTCAAAGGAAGAAAGGATAAAATGGAGAGAGGAAGTTTTTAAGTCAAGAAATTGCAATTAACTAAGTTGGAGAGGGAAGTTAACTCACGTACGGCTATGTAAGTGGAGTTTCTTACTTCCTGGGAATTTGTTGCTTTGTGCCAACTAAACAAGTCCATAATCTATATTTTCTGGGAACTATAACTCCCATCCCTTCTTAACCCAACCAAACATTACCTTAGTTATAATTCAGTCGGCCGAAAATACCTATGGTAATAAAAAAGAGTTCATATGCACTTCGCAAAGGTCATTGGTATCAGTAAGCTTAATTGAGCTTGAGCCAATCCTAGACAAAAAGTTCTTAAAATTTCTTCTAGCCGAACCAAATTTGAGCTTAAATAAGAAAAAGGGACAATTTAATAAATATCATATATGATGTTTTCAGTCTTAACAAAATGTCAAAAAAAAAAACATTACTTACTAAGATAATAATATATTCAGTAAAAGAAATTTCAATAATATCAAAATTGACCTTGCAAGAAAAATCGAAAACACTAAAAAAGGAAACACTGTAATACTAAAAGGAAACATTTAAAAAAAAAAAACACTGAAAAAAAAAGAAAATACTTAAAAAAAGAAAAAAATAAAAAAAAGAAACACTATGACAAAAAATAATAGAGATATTTCAAATAATAAACAATAGCTCAAAAACAGAAGTCAACATACGTTATGAATCAAAAATGAAACCTTGAAACAACACCAATAATGAAAAAAATAATGGCAAAAAGAGAAAGAACGATAAGAAAATAATGGATGATAGTAAAAAGAAAAAGAACCATTAGAAAATAATGAGAGCTGAAAAGAAAACTGCAGCAGAAGTACATTAACATACTAAAAAAAAAAGAAACAACAGTAAAAATAGGAAATTAATACAAAAGAAAATACTAACATATTGTAACACTGAAATATTAAAAAACTAATACGTTACTAATAAAAAAGGGCACAATAATAAAAGTACATCACAAATAATAATAATTTAAATTTTAAAATCAAACTGACATTTTTTAAAATTGCGTTTCAAAAACTAATATTTAGTGCAACATCTCATAAAAAAAATTCTTCAGCCATACTAAACTCAGCTCAACTAAAACCTAAACTAGTCCGTATGGAGATAGACTAGCACTAAAAACTTGACTAAATACCAACATTTATTGGCTATAAGCTATCACTAGCTATTTTTTTTTATCGGCAAATTAATTTATTTTATTTATAAATCAGAAAAAATTTAACTAATTCAGGCAACTAGTCCAAGTAAATAAGCTTTTCAATACACCCAAACCTAGCCTGAAAGAGTTATTATAGCTATTATACATCAACAACTATTACTATAAACTAAAACATACATAATTTTTATCTAAAGTTATATTATAAAAACACTAATTAAAATTACAATTAACTTCAAAAAATGAAAATGGAAATGAAATCTCAGCTAAAAAATTAGATAGTTCCAAATTTTGAATAATTAAATTCTCCAGTTCCAACCAAATGACTGGAACAAACTTACCCATTTACAGCAATATTCTGATTTGTGAGGCAATAAACAGTTGCAAAGTATTATCTCCCCATGTGTGAACAAAACTGTTCCAACCATTAATTATTACACTGAAACAGTAACGAATTTGGATTTTATGGTAGCAAAAGTAAGAGAATGAGCAGTATAAGAGGAAGGATAAAGACGAAGAAAACACTGCCTGTACATATATGTACTAACAAATAAAAGTTCCCCATTATTCGAGAAACCTCTTGAACTGTAACTTTCATGAAATGTAAACCAAAAAAATGTACTAAAAAGGCATAATAGATTAAGGCAAAAAAGGCCAAAACCCTTCAATGAGTGTTCTCTGACTTATAATATTTGATACCCATTTATTTGCATGCATGGGTCAATCCAAAAAGTTGGAGGAGCATCTGTAGCTGCTTGTACTCTACGATTATAGTAATGGACTAAGAGTGCTCTTTCTTATATAAGAGCAAATGAGGTAAAAGTTTTACATTTTCTTCTTTCAACTGTTTTGGGGATAATGGAGAGTAACAGTAATAGAGAAAAAGAAGTGGAAGAAGCAGAAACCCTCAAGAAGAGAATCTCTAGTCATCCTTTATATGGACTTTTGGTTCAGACTCATATGGACTGTTTGAAGGTCTCTCTTTCTCTATATAGTGTTTTGTTTTTTAAGTTCTTTTCTTTCAAAGAATTAATGATCTCCATTGACACCTTAAATTCTAGATTTGTATAAGTAGTTTGATGATTTAAATCCTTCCTCTTCTTTTTTTTTTTCTTTTGGTTTTTTCAGGTTGGTAGTATTGGTGATGTAGACCAAAGTGATACCATGAAGAAGAAGCAAGCTGGTAAAAAACCCAGTTCGAGTTCTTTAAGCCAGCCAGAGCTTGATCACTTCATGGTAAAGTATACATATATATCTCGCACATACACTTATATGTCGAGAGAGAGAGACAGGACAAGAAAAAAACAGATATCTATATCTAGGGTTTCAAGGGCTTTTATAGATGTTCATGAAGAGTCTTGTGGAGTTTTTAGTTAGTATTTATATCTCTTCACTATTAATCCATTAGGCCTTCCATATATAAAAAATAAATTTAATTAAAATTTACATTTAATAGAAATTAATTTAGATTAATAGACTTTTGAATAGTTTTATATTTCAAAATCATGTTTGGTGGACCATAATAAAAATATTTCTAGTATAAATAAATGTAATTAGATTTATTTTTAGTATAATTTTTCACCCTAAATTGGATGAAAAAATGAATAATTTTTAAAACGTGTAATAAACCATAACAAATTTGAAAATATAAATTTTGATGAATCGTAACCCTATGTTGGAAGATTAAAGGTGAAGAAATAGGTTGAGAAAGCAATTGAGAATTAAGAAACAGTAAACAGTAAAAGCTGGTAAAATATTGGACTATTAATGATTTACTGGCCTATTTATAGGCGTCAAGAATACAAAATCTTCCTATTTACCGATATTGTTTATGCAAGGTAGCTTTCACTGACAAAAGATATTTACCTTCTTTTCAGCAACAATTTTAAATCTTATTTTGATTCAGTCAAAACTCTCTCTCTGTCAATTATTACGAACGTAATAATTTCTAATGTTTAACGTCTCGGTTTTAATTAATTTTTTTTAACAATTATTTCTATTGTTTTTCCTTAAAATTCAGCTAATTAAATAATTAATATTTTTTTTTATCTTTTAAGTTAAAGAATTATTTTTATCAGCTAATTTGAACCCCTGTCTAAACAACTGCTAGCAAACAGTTACTCTAATAGCTAATAACTATCTATTAAGAAATAAGTTGTCTTAAGGCTAGAATTTGAGCGGGCATCAACCATATTCAAAAGGGGGTTTGTTGGATTAAAAATATATAATTTTTTTATTAAGAAATTCAAACTAATGTTGATGATGTAGCTTAAAACATGAAGCATATTGAATTGACAGGAAGCATATTGCTTAGCCCTCAGAAAGCTGAAAGAAGCAATGGAGGAACCTCAGCATGAAACGGTAGCTTTCATCAATAACATGCATGTGCAACTTAGGGAGCTAACCACAACCTTTCCTGATCAAACTTTTGATCCTTCTCTACATCTTCAAGACATCAAGTGAGTATACTAACTAATTAACTAAGCATCTCTTTTTCCTCTGTCTCTCCTAAATCTTATCCAAACTGCTGTATTCCAAAGTTTAAGCACTTTGTTTGTATATTTCCTTTTAATATTTTATGAGATGGAAATGTCATTAACTGTGTAGCCTTTCAATATTTATTGATTTTTACTTGGTTTTTTTACGAGGTACGTTTCACATTAACTATACCTTATATACTAATTTTTTATACTCTCTAAATTTTTTATTTATATAATATTAAATGTAAATTTTTGTTTAGATTAAAATAAATATAAATAATAATTTTAGAAGCACACAATTGTTTTTGTTATAAACCTTAGATATAAATACTTGTGCATATGGATTTATAGAACTTGCAAACTATACGAGTGTTGTGTTTAACTTGAACACGTCCAACTCAAGTAAATTAAGAGTATTTTGTCAAGAAGAGAAAACTCAGTAATAAACTTGCTTAAATTCGATTTATAGATCAATTTGTCATATTAATCAAAGCAAAGATTTTTTACAGATCGTTTTCATTTTATCATTTTCTTATCAGTGAATTGTCAGAAATATTTCCATTTTAAATCTTAAATATATGGTTTATCTTCGTGATCTCAAATTTAAGGATTAGGATTCTTATATTTGAAAATATAAATTTTTCAAAAATTGAAAAACCATTTTGAATCTGTTAAAAGTGATAACTTAAAAAGTAATAGGTAAATATTTTATAAAAGGTGATTTTTTTTTCTTTATTTGCATGTCTTAAAAACAAGTTTTAAACCTAATTAAAATTTTTTTATTGAAATGAAAAAGGAAAAATAAATTTATTATAGAATTGAAGATAGTGCTCAAGTTGAATATTTTTCTTTATATATATTTTGAATTAAGCTTTCAGTTCATATTACCATCCATTAAACAATAACAAACCATAGCTACAACTCTGGAAGACATTAATCAAATTTCAAGTTGATGGAAGTACTCATTTTTTATCTGTGAACTCTTTTTTATTTTATTTTATTATTTTTTTTCAGGAAGAAATGAGTAACGCATCAAGGACCCAAGAATGACAGGATTTACTAGGATCTATATGTTGAAACAGTCGTCTTCTTCCATGATAGATACCTGTGGTTAGAGATAAGCGCCAGTGCAATCCAGAACGAATCCAATTATCTTTCTTTTATAATGACTTGTAATATATCCCTCTCTGTCACTTTTTTTCTTTCTATTTTCAGCATCGTAATCCTTCTTCCACTTTTTTCATCCTTTTTTCTTTTCTTGTTCTATTATTTTATTTCTCATTAACAATTTTTTATATTCTTAATCTCAAAAGAATAGAGTTGATGGATTTAGCCATGTTAAGTAATTTAGCAAAATAATCAATTCAAAGAAATAATATGCTTTCCAAGTTTGAGTACAAACATATAATCAAATAGTTATTTTGCATATCAAAAACCAAAAAATAAAACAAATTTTATATACATCACTAATTCCTTCCTCTTTAAGCTCGTCCTTTATAAACTTAAATATAGGGGTGCAAACGAGTGGTTCAATTTTGAATCAAACCAAACTGTAAAAACTAAAAATTGGATGTACGTAGGTTTTTAGTGACACTGAACCATGCTTAAGCAAGTTTAAATATCAGATCAAACCTATCAGTTTAGTTCAATCTCTATTGGTTCAACAATTTAGTTTTGCTCGTAATAATTGCTTTACCATAACTGACCCAAATATTGAAAACTGAAGTAGAAACTCAAGATAAAATAACTAAATTAATTCGGTTCAATTTGGCTCAGTTTCTCGATATTTTTCAAAATATGCTCATCCTTATTTAAATATGAATGCTCACCCCTATTGCATGTGTGTGTATATATAGAAAAATCCATCCATAACTTATGTCAAAATTTGCAGTTATAAACGAAGAACAGAAAGTAAAGATGGGCTTTAGGTCTGTAACCGCTCCAACGATTATAAATTTATTTATTGAAAGATCTTCTTCAATGATAAAAGGATTATAACTTAGAATATACTCAAGTGAGGATTTGTCATAGAACCATAAATGAGTCAAGTCAAGTCGAGCTAGACTGAGCTCTATTAAACCCAAGTTCAACTAGTTAAAGATATTCTCTAATTTGAGCTTGGTTTGATTATTAAGCGGGCTTGATCAATAAGTTTGAATTTGATTCATTAAACTTATAAAACAAAACATAACAATCTTTTTTCCAGCCGATCTTTGTTGATATCAAATTTGTGCTCAAATTCTTATCTATTAGCTTGAGCTCAACTTGTTTATTCAACGATTCAATACACAAGTTCAAATTTGATTCGTTAAACTTATTGAATGATTTAGAATGAGTTTTTTCTAAGCCGAATATTGAATAACTCACGAGTAACTTGGCTTGTTTGTAACCTTAACTAACAGTAGTAGTGAGGTGGTTTGCAACCCGTATGGTTGTATTGAACTTCTTAATCCATCTTTAGATGGTGAGGAGATTATAACTTTATCATGGATCCTAGTTTGTGTGGATCCCGTTTATGTATGATACAACCCAAGAGGAGGGGTGAATTGGATTTTCTAAATATTTGAATTTCAAAATACAAAATCAGAATTTTGTTGCAGTAGAATTAGAAAACGTTTGTTAGAATCAGTTATCAAGTTTAGAATTTTCTCACAAAGCTATTGCAAGTTTAGAAAAACTCTGTGAAGAATAGTTATTACATTTAGAACTACTTCATAAAGTTTATGCAAGTTTAGCAAACTGATTGTAACTTAGATTGTGATTAATACTGAATATAAAAGAATAGATTAGAACTTGTTATAATCATAATACAGAAATCTAGAGTTCTAATGTTTCACAGAGATAAAGCTCATTCACTTTTAGAAACAGAAACTCATTAACTCTGCATTTCTAAATGTTTAACAATTGTGTAACATAATCTAATTAAGCAAAACTTCAAAAAAAAAAAAAGGATAAACATAGAGATTTATACTGGTTTGGCACTGACTTGCCTACATCCAGTCCCTAAAACTCATTTTTAGATATTCCACTATGTTATCTGTTTTCAAAGGTAAGAGACAGACAACCTTTACAAGGAAATAGATCAACACCTAGATCTAACCTTTGTCCCACCAGATTTCTAAAGGTTTTAGTCAACCTCTACCCTTTTTATTTTGCAGAGAATAGAAATTCACATCAAGACATTAAATCTCACATAAAGAGAAGATCGCTTGATAACCTATTACACCATAGCTTTTCACCCAAGGTATTACACAAAAGTTTTTCATTTAAAATCCTCTAGCCTACAAGAGATTATAAGAATATATATAGACAGAGAAAAATGCAATTATAAGCACAGAAAAAATATAAAACATATTTTGAAAATATAAATAAAGTTCAAAAAATATTCTTTAGAAAATGTTGTTATCAAATTTCTTTTCTCTTGAAAAATATCTCTTGAAGCAAATAAATGAAAAGAAATGAAGGGGGTTTGAAGAGAAAGCTTTGAAAGATCTAAAACTTTGAACAATGAACTCTTACTCTTACCAACTCAATTTTTCAAAAGAAGAAAAATGTTTTTTTAAGAGGGATGAAGATCCCATTATAAAAGACAATGAAATTTTTCTTTAAAGGACATCTTTGACTTTTAAAAATAAAAAGATAGTGTATGTAAATCTTATTTTTTTGTTGCCAAAAATAATTTTTGCCAAATCTTTTTCATTTAGGTAAGAGGAACGGAAAAAAAAGCAAACATTTGATTTTTCTTTTTAAAGCATTTTTTCAGGAATATCTTAAAGAACGATTTTGAGAGAGATAAAAATGGATTTTGTGTTTATAAGAAGATATTCTCTCTATCCTAAAATATTTTCTAAAATACTAACTACTAAAAGATTTTCAATAATCTTCATGGTCTTCAAAGAATCTTGGATTGTAGGAGCTCGATCCTTTTAGTATCTTCCATATAAGAATCTGTATAAAACAACTTTCGCACATACAATAATATTAAATTTATTTATTTTGCATAATCATCAAAATTGCAAGATAAAATTGATCATTGAGCCAACCATCTCCTCCTTTTTTATGATGACAAAACTAATAAATTTATCAACATAAAATCATGTGCTCCCCTAATTTTATGCATCTCCACAAAATACAAGTTCAGAATATAACAAATTTATAATGAAGCAAGATTAGAACTCAATATAGAACTTACCCTGAATATGTGTAGTTAATGCCTAAGGGATTTAGAACACAACACATATATAAAAGCTAATTTTAAAATTAGAACAGAGTTCTAATGTCTATCTCAGATTCATTCTGAAGTACTTAAAATAAATATATCTATTTTTTCATCCAAATACTCAAGCATAAAAAAAATATACCTGTGTTCTCCCCTTTTTTATCATCATAAAAGAGGGTTAGCAAATCAGAGCAAAATGAAAAAAAAAAAAATACAAAAAGTCTAAATTATTAACAGAAACAGAAATAAATAGAGCAGTAACATTAGATGTAACGCCCCCTTACCGATCTCATAGGACCAGTACAGGAGGTGTCACATTCTGTGCCGGAGGCACGTACAGACTTACTTATTAGTATAGAACTGGTATCAATGAAAACATAATATAGTAATTAAATGCTCAGTTTACAAATCTTTTAAAAATGTACAACGGAAGTCTTAGTAACTCAAAACTTGCCTAAATAGTTCGGTTATAAAATTTGAGAAAAATTTAAAACTTTCAAAGCAGTAGTGAAAACCCATCAAACAGTTCTAAAATACTTTAGGCAATTCCTAGAGAAAATAACTAGAATGTCCTTTGAAAATACCATTTAGGAAACGATTAAACCTATTATTAAAATATTCCAAAATAGCAACGAAATTCCTAAAAATCCTTTATAACATTTAATAT
>CANUEX010111362.1:0-15975 GCA_948099535.1 Jatropha multifida | reverse complement strand
TTTCTTTCTTGTTGTTTCTGCCCTATAATCCATGTTCTCAATCCTTGTTGTTTGGGGGTTTGGTAGGGAAGGGATTGTCTTTGGTTAGTGTTCTTGCTTGAATTGCTTGCTGGAATTTCAGATTGCATGCTAATCTTGGGGTTTCCACATCACCCAAGCTGCGAATGGCCATGGCAAAATGGAAGGACCTAATTCTGAGGGAAGGATGTGATTTAGGTCTTTGTGTATTGGATACTCGAAGCACCTTTTCACAAAAGACACACAATTCCTTTCCATCATTGACTAGTAAAATCCCTGCCAAAGGATCCTTTTTGCAAGTGCTCTCCCATTCATATGGGCATCGCAAACCCCTGCATGGATTTTCTCCATGATTTCTTCAGCTTCCTTCTCTGATACACATCTTAATAGCACCACATCTAACATTCTTTTGTACAACTGCCCATCCAAGACCGTGAACTATAATGCCAAACCTTGTATAGCTTTTTTGTCATCTTTAATAGTTGAATCTACATATATCCCTTTTGTCATCCATTGCAAGACATCATAGAACCAAGGTTGCTTATTTATCTCAACCTCCATGATTCTTTTACCTTCGTAACATGGGATGCTACTTGAAGACATCACGAATGGCTTCTTAAGCATTACAAAGATCCCTTCCCAAGTTTATGCTAAATTAGCCAGGGAATCTGGTACACAGTTATTCACTCTGCTCGGGTGAGTAAAGGTCACTCTTTCAAAGTTTTGAATAACAACATACAGATAATCAATGTACGATTTTAGCCTATCTTTCTTAACTTCCTAATTTTCAATAGCACGCTCAATGACCAATTTAGAATCCCCAATGACTTCCACTTCTTCAGCTTTTACTGCAATTAGATCTTCCAGCCCAAACAAGCAAGCCTTATATTCTGCCATGTTATTTGTGACTACAAACTTAACCTTTTCAACATTGGGATGACTTGTCCTTATGGGGATTCTAATAGAGCACCTACTATAGCACCTTACTGAACCATCAAAATAGAATCTCCACCTTTTCTTCTCTATCACATTCAAATGTTCATTTGGGAAATCAATCTCCTATCCTTTGTTATCTTCTACTGGATGTGACGTTAGGAAGTGTAACGCTCTGATTTCTGGAATTATGAATAATAACTTACGGGATTGCTATTTGGTACCAAATATGGATTTTGGTATGGTTTTCAATTTGAATATGTTATTTTCATAATTATTGAGTCTAGATTGTGATTCATATATTCTATGTTATTTGTTTGATTGTTCATGCATAAAATGATTTTTGGATTGCGAATTGTGAGGTTATGCATTACGATGCCTTGTTATGAAATTTAATGTGATACAATTCTAAATGCATCTAGATATTTGTAATTGAGATTGAAAATATTGTTAAATTGATCTTAGAATATTTTTTGCTCAATTCATATGATTTTTCCCTATTTATTGGGCATAAAAATAATTGATTTGGTATTTATTGTCAATTATTGGAATTTGATTTTCAAACATGATTTTTTAATAACTATTAGTATTGAAGGATTATTTGTTAAAATATAGCTTTAATTATATTTATTGATATTTTATAATGGGTATTTTATTAATGGGTTTCATTAATTAAATGGGCTTATAGAGTTTGGGCCATTTTGTGTGATTAAAAATATAACAATAATTTTTAACCTAATCTAAGAAGACTGGTCAACACTCTCATTCCACAAGAGAGTGTTGTCACCTTCACACACACACGCACAAGCGAGGAAAGAAAGAGAGAGAGGGGGAGAAAGAGATCAGTAATCAAACAACAAGTTGAGAGTTAGTAATATGAGAGTAGTGACTTAAGCTTGGAGAGGGCTTTGATCATATAGGGATTAGATAATCAAGAGCAGGATGGACCTTCTAAGGTTGATAAGGGCAAAGGAAAGGCATGATTGTGAAGTTGAGTTGCTATCGTGTTATCTGAGGTTTGTACTCTGCAATTATATGTTTAGTTTGATTTCCTTTATTAATGTTTTTTATCAAAAACATTATTCTTTTCTCATTTATTGATTTTGAGAACTCATGTTTTTAAGTGTAAAAATTGGAAAATTCTGTGTAGATTGCTTGAATTGATAAACTATGATGTTGTATGTGTTATTCGTTCAGTTTTGAACTTATTTTTGGAACCTTTATGTTTTTCATCTACATTTGAGCTCTTCACAAATGTTTTAGCTCTACTTCTCAGCTTTCCAAAACATCTTCTTGTGTCTAATTTGGATACTTGTAGCTCTAGTTATGATCAAAATACCAAAATTGGCTCTGTTATGGCGTCAAACTTATATATTAAGATTGATTACTTATTCTGGCATCTGAGATGTCCATATTATGACTATTTTCCTCATAAAAGTTGTATATTTATTTGTTAGCTTTCCAATTCATAGCTCAATTTATGAATCAAATAGCAAAAACTGGTTCTGGCATGCCTAGCTTGTGCAATGTACTGATGAAACTAACCTTTTGGCATGACCATGTTGTGTAGCACGCTCAGCATGACCATGCCGTGTAGCATGCCCAGCCCGTGCTTCCTACTGACTATAGGTATATTTTGTGACCCTTTTAGCATGGCCATGCCATCTAGCATCCCTAGCCCGTGCTCTGGACTGTCCCTTTTAATGCTATGTTTTATTTTTTACCATCTAATAATTCCTAAACCCTCTAAATGCATACCTAATGTATCTTTGATGTGGTTTTCCTTAGAATCCTCTTTCAATGAGACTAAAGTATCATATGAACATTAGTGGAGAATGCATAAGATATGAACTATGTTTAGTTGGTTTTAATTGAGAGCTATCACTTAATTATACTTATTGTTATAACCTTAGAATTTAATGTAAGTTTGAATGTGGGAATTGAGTTAACTTTGGTTTAGTATTAGACCATGAAAAGAAATTAGGGATATTGGTTAATGGATTATGATTTGATGAGTTATTTATCCTAATAATCTATTAAAGTTCAATTCTATCCGTTGTGTGATTACAAATTGGAATAAACTTAGCTAAGGTGAAATCTGATTGTTCTTCATATGCCTTGAGCTAAACTTGATATGCGATATTATGCTTGCTTGTATAATCAATGGGTTGTTAGAAGACACACTAGAACTTTGCTATTATGATGTTGACTTGCTTGACCTATTAACTACCATGAACTAAGTGTGTAAATTTGACTTGGTAACACCAATTTGGAATTATGTCATGGAAGGGTTAATGCTGCACCAATTGCGCTTACTTGCTTGCTATCTTGAGTGATATTAGACTAAGATGCATATGGATTAGTGCTACCTTAATCAAGTGACTTGAACTATTTATTTTATGTACATAAGAATGAATGTTTTGGATTTTGTTGTCATTACTTGAAATTGAAATTAAACTGAATCAACCTAAAAGAACTAATGCGCTCATACTATGGTTTTGGTTGAGTAATTGCTAGAATACGGTTATCTGTTTATGAAATAAAGCATGCTATGAGATCTTATTTGGATTATGCTTTGATTATTGTGACACATGGGGACCTATGAGTTCCTTTGTGTATAATGAGGTCGAAGACGCAATCAGGTATGTCTGTGAATGCTTGTGATGTTATAGTTGAACTTTTGATATTCTATCTGTGATTGGACTTTGATACAAATGTAAAGAACTATAACTAAACATCTGGGCCCTTATTATGTACTTGGTTGAATAGTTGTACGAATGTGGTTATACTGATATTGATATGCTGAGCATGATACTAAGGACACCATTCTGTAGGCTTTTGCCTAATCATTATGATTCTGAATTTGACACCTATTCTGCTTCTGTTTCTTCTAAGTTACTAATAAGGCCCATAAATAAAAAGATTAAAGAATGTGATTGATATCATACTGTAATAGTATGTGTTCTGAAATATTCCTGTAATTGTATATATGTTCTAATGATATTTTTTTTGGTAATTAGATTGACAGTATTTTGATTTTTCAATGATACTAATAATGTTTTGATTTAGTTTTGAGACTGTCATCCATTTGTTATGGTACATATTTTGATAATATCCTGAAATAATAGATATGCTATGAATTTATCCAATATGAAATATATTTTGAATTCATTCCCATGCAATTTATGCCTTAATGATGTTTTAATGAAGCGTACATTTGGAATATGAAGAAATACGATCAGTAATACCTAAGTGTTTGTATTTCTTATGTTAAGTTTCGAATAGAACCCTTTGAGATTACTTAACTGCTTGTTATGTGAATAAACACCTATATGAGTTTGCTCTTATATATATTGATTGAAGTGATTTTTTATAATGCAAGTAAACTTGTATATGAATTGATTATGAGTTTTTGGTCTAGAAACATGGAGTGAAAATGTGGACATAACCACTCGTACCCTGAGAAACTATTATAACATTCAACATGTGTACCTATGGCATGGTATATATGCTTAAATTATGTGATATGTGTGCATGTATTGATTACAAATGATATTTCATGATTATTTGAGAAATAAGTTGCCTTTGTGGACTATTGTAATAAATGCTATATTTATATATATATATATGTATTTATCGATATTGTGTATGGTTTCAATGAAGCATACTTGTTTGCTATGTGACGCATACCTGTTGAGTATCACTGACTTTTATACTCAATGCAATATTTTTTAAACTCGCGTAGGTTGAAGATTTGTTTGATATGGATCATGAGTACTTATAGCTAAAGAAAGACTTCTATTTCTATATTTGAGTGAGTCTTTATTGTAGTCTCGTGGCATGTGTTAGGTTTACAATAATGGGAGCATTGGTTTGATAGTGGGGCTTATATTTTATCTAAACACAACTGTTTTTTTATCTCCTTTAAACTCTTCGAGGATTTTCATTTGTTCCATATGGACTTGAACTTTTACTTTGAGATTGGACTTTTGATATCTTGGAATCTATTAAAATTGGATTTGAGGATGTTTCCTCTTGAGAATTCTATTTTATTGAATTAGAATATTAAATTCATATAAATGATTTCTAAGAACTTCATTATTACTTTAATAATGTTTTACTAATTAGTTTGTTCAATTTCTTAATTGGATTTCTAAAGGGGACACTTATGATTTTCTTAAGGATTTGGCTAACTTTTCATAAATGTTAAATGGGTTACCACTACTGTAATCAAAGGTTTTAAAGTTTCCTCAAATTCTTTTATAACCGAAATGTTCAGGCAAATTTGGGTTACTAAGACTTCCGTTGTACATTTTAAAGGATTTATAAACTGAGCATTTAATTACTATACTATGTTTTCATTGATACTAGTTTTATACTAATAAGTAAGCCCGTACGTGCCTCCAACATAGAATGCAACATCTTTTGTTTTGGTCCTATAAGACCAAAAAGGGGGTGTTACAGGAAGTCTACAATCTGCTGGTCCTTTAACAGTTTTCCTAGTGGCATACTCAACATCGAACTACAATAATAGAATTAACCATCTTGCTAGTTTTCCTAGTAGTGCTGGCATCCCATACAAGTATCTAAATGGATCCATCCTTGATACTGCTATCACTTTGTAAGACTGAAAATAATGCCGAAGCTTTCTTGTAGCCCAAACCATTGCTAAGCAAGTTCTTTCTATCATGTCGTATTTCTGTCCATTTGGAAGAAGCTTTTTTCTTAGATAGTATACTGCCTTTTTGACACTGGATTTATCAACTTGTGCTAACATGGGTCCCATTCTAGCATCTTCCACTGCCAAGTATAGGATTAAGGGTTTCCCTGGTTTTTTTGGGCACATAATTGAGAGACTGACAAATACTCCTTGATTTTCTCAAAGACTTTCCGACAATAATCATTCCATGTGACTGGTTGATCTTTTCTTGAAAGCTCAAAAATTGGGTCACACACGATAGACTTTGATATGAACTTGTTGATGTACTGAATTTTCCGTAGAAAACTTCTCACTTGCTTTTCATTCTTAGGCAGCTTCATTTCTTGGATAGCTTTGGTCTTGCCTGTATCGATCTCTATTCCTTCGGGCCCCATCATAAACCCTAGCACTTTTCTTGAAATTACCCCGAATTCACACCTTTCGAGTTTAATCGCAGCTTGTACTTGATGACTCTTTCAATGAATTTCTCTAAGGTTACTAGATGTTCTCCTAGCATCTTCATTATGATAATCATATCATCAATATACACCTCTAACTCCTTATGGATCATTTCTTGAAACAGTGTGGTCGCCATCCTCTAATAATTTGCCTCAATGTTGTTCAAGCTAAATAGCATCACCTGGTAGCAAAAAGTACCAAATTCTATTATCAAGGCTGTCTTGGCTTTGTCTTGTATTGCCATGAGAATTTGATTATATTCAAGAAACCATGCATGATCGAATAGCATCCCATCATTGTTGCACTATTGATCAAGATATCGATGTGGGAAAGAGGAAAGTCATCGTTTAGTGATCCTTTGTTCAAATCCATGTAGTCAACACACATCCTGACCCATCTGTCTTTCTTAGGAACCAGGACGATGTTTGATAACCATTTTGGATAGTGAACAACTTCCAAAAATCTTGCATCTATCTATTTAGTAACCTCTTCTTTGATTTTCTTGACCCATTTTGGTCACATTCTTCTTCTCTTCTGCTTAACTAGCTTGGATTTAGGATTCAATGGAATTGTATGCTATGCTATGGATCTATCTATCCCAGGCATGTCTTCGTAACTCCACATGAAACCTTCAACTTTGTCCTTAAGTAGGCTTTGAAATTTTATGTTTGACTCTGGCATTAGGTTAGGCTCGATTAACAAATTTCATGGATTTTCTTTTGTGTTTATATTAAATTCAAGCATGCATGATGATTTTATGTCAAATATGTGTGTGCGCTTATCTACTCTATGAATAGGACCATTTGGAGAAACATCAAACAAGTAAGCAAAATCAAAGTTCATTTCATTAAACATCATAAACAGTTCATCACAATCAAACCATCATTAATAGAAATAAACACATTAGCAGGGGTTTCATCTTCCTTGAAGCTCTCTTTAATGCAAGCCCGGATCACTTTTAACACTTGAACCATAGGGTCTTCTTCCTCTTTAGCAATTGCCTTTTTCTTTCTGTCCTCCTCGCCTCAGACTCCCCCTCCTCTTGTTCATCCGCTTTCTCCTCCTCTTTTGCAATTGCTTGCAGCTCTTCAACTCCCTCTAGCTCAAGTGTGTCTGCCTCTCCTTCTTTCTTCGACTTAGCCTTTGGCTCCCCATAAACAACCATCAAGATGTCAATTACATCTGCAAAGATTTCTAACCTTGGTGTGTCTTCCCTTTGTGCACGAAAGGCTTTATTGGCAAACATGGAGAGGAATGCTCACTCGAACGGAGGAAGTGTCCATCCATGTCCACCAAGTCATATCTCTTCGAAGGCTTATACACAGCTTTATATCCCATTCCCATACGGTTTCTCTATGTGTGAATGCTGGGCAACTTTGTGATTCCTTGTTGACTCCTTCCTAGCCCTTTCCCTTTTTCATAGTTTGTCTTTTTCATGATGTTAGTGACCACAGGTCCTATTTGGGTGCTCAAAACAATAATTTGAAAACCATTCCATGAAAGTATAACCTGCTTATCCATACTAAGCATAGCTATGCTTCTCTCACTAGCAGTAGGTATGGTAATAATATTCCCATTGAATGGGAATTTTATTTTCTAATGTAAGGTGGAAGGTACACCTCCCAAAGAATGATATAATGGGTGTCCCATCAATAAGGCGAAAGTTGGACTAATGTCGATGACAATAAACTCAATCTCTTTTTCAATCGGCTCGACTTTGACCACCATCTTAAAAATGCCTTCTACTTGCCTTTTAGAATCGTCATAAGCCCTAATAACAACATCAAAAGCTTCCAGATCAAACAATTCCAGTTTAAACTTGGAAAGGATTTTTAATGGGCAGACAACCAAAGTTGACCCATCGACGATCATCACATTGCCAATGATTTGGCCCCTCACCTCAGCCTTTATAAATAAAGCTTTAGTGTGATTTCTACCCTTAAAAGGAAGCTCATCTTCAGAGAAAGTAATCATGAGAGGATTATGCTGAACCAAACCCACAAAATCAACTGTCGATATAAATGGTGAAACTGAGATCACCACCATTCTTTCAGAGAGCTTCAAGATGTGTGTTTGATGAGACCAGGAAATCCCACATGCTCACATTCACATAGGTTCTCTCTATTTAATTAAGGTTCTTTCTTTAGCTTCCGCTTTTGTCATACTTGACGAGCTTGCTCTCTCCTTTTCCTTTTCTTCTCGCAGCCTAATCAAATCTAATTGGTGAATTTGACCACTACGGGTCATATGGCTTATGAATTCAACTTCTCCCTGACACTAGCTACTCCATACATCTAGAGTAATAGAATTCTCTACCATCTCATCCTCGCTTTCTATCTAGATCTGCTTACTTTGCTCTGGCGACTCTTCATCACTAGCCCACACATCTAGCAACATAACTTGGATTTGTTCCAATATCATCTTCTTCTCCATCCCTTCTTCTTCTTCAAATTCTGATATCACCTCTTCAAGTGTCTTTCCTAATTCCACCATGTACAAGTTCTTTAAAGGTAGAACATTCCTAAAATTAGGAAGTGGATTAGTTCTCGTGCTGGGACTTGATTTCTCTAGATTAGTGATCTTGCCCTCATCGATCAAGTTTTGTATTTCATGCTTAAATTGTAGGCAATTTTCAATGGTGTGACCCTTGCCCTGATGAAAATGACAATATGCATCTTTATTGAAATGCTTCGGTGGGTTAACTAGAGGAGGTTTTGGTGTAAGCGGTCTCAATAAGCCTACTGCTTTCACCTTCTCAAAAACCCTAGAAACAGTAGTGCCAAAGTTAGAGAACCTTCTCTATGGTATGTTGGTGGCTTTTAAATCCAACGTGGCTGTTGTAGTGCTTTTGCTAGTATTAAGGGCCTTATTCGATTGACTTGGCCCTTGGAATCCAAACCTAGTGAAGTTTCCGGAATGATTACCATATTTCTTATCTTCCCTAATTTTGTCTTCAATGGTTGTTCCCACTTCGTGCACTTGAGAAAACTTGGTTAATGACATGTAGTATAACTTCTCATGGAACGCTGGTAAGATCCTTTTAAAGAAGAACTTTATCTGCTCTTTAGTGTTAGGCCTATTCCTCAACTGAGTTACCTTGGCTCTCCATCTAGCCATATATTCCATATATGGTTCATTGTGCTTCTACACTGTTGCATTTAAATCCCTTAAATTAACACCCATATGGAGGTTATAGGCATACTCTATAAGGAAGATAATAGTAAGCTCACTCCAATCTCTTCTGAATTTCTTTTTGAGATTATTATACCACATTTGAGCGGACCTCATCAAAGACATTTGAAACATCTTCAAAATCTCTCTCGACAGTAGTCCCGCCAATTCCATAATCGATTTATACTACATCAAATGCACCTTCGGATCGCCACTTTCGTCATATTTTGCTGCCTTTGGCATCTTGTAAGTCATTAGAGTGATTTGTTGCAACCTCATTTCTTCATCATCATCTTCATCTATGTCCACGTACTAGTCCATACCTTTAGACTTCATAAATAAGTGCAACTTTTCCAACTTCTTGTCTAATTTCTTGACCTTTTTTGAAACCATTGGCTCAGCCTAAGTCTTATTAGGATATATCATTTTAAAGAACTCTTCATCTTGCCATGTATCATCAACATGTTCTTTCTTTACAGATTCGTCATTGGCCCCCTTTCCTTCTTTAATAACTACTTTTTCTTTACCCTTATTAGCTTTCAGGAATTTTTTAAAGCTAGATGCCACCATCTTTTCCACATCAACCATTGAAATATTGTATTCACCCATTTTGCCAGTGGGTGTCATGACTTGCAAATCTGTTCGAGTAGGAGAAAATTTAATGTCAATATGGGAGCCTGTCGAACTTGAAGGAATTAGGGGTTAAAGGTTCTTCAATTTTGATCAAGCAGTTGTGAGCCCCCTCCCGAGCAACATGGGAAAAGATCTAAAGGACAGAATCTTTCTAGATGGGCCCATTTGGGTCAATTTGTCACGAAAATTGGGTGGAACTTCCCTATGGTTCCTTATTTGTTGGATTGTTGTTGGTCTAATTACTAGTTTGTTAGTTTTATGTCTCAGTTTAGCACTTTTAAGTGATGTCAAGTTAGGTCTTTGCAGCGCTTTGATTGTGTGGTGTGTTACTAGTCTTGGAATTGATTGACTTGTTTCAAATGTTTTGGCATTAACTGCCCTATTCTTTATTGTCGTAGCGCTAGTCACCTATTTTGATACCCTTGGCATTGATCACCTATTTGTGTATCTTGGTGCTAGTCGCCTGTTTTGAATTAGCATTGGTTGCTTGATTTTTGAGATTGTTTTGGCTATAGTCTCGTTGTTTTACTATTTTGCCACTGATCACCTTATTTGTGTATCTTGACACTGGTCCCCCTATTATGAATTAGCACTAGCTAGTTGATTTTTGAGATCTTATTCGCGTTGATCACCCTATTTTGAGTGAATTAGCGTTGATCGCTCTATTTTGAGTTAGGTGGCACTAATTTCCCTATTTTGAATGTTTTGGCGATGACTGTCGTGTTTTACTATTTTGGCGCTGATTGCCCTGTTATGTGATGAATTTGCACTATTTTGGCACTAATCATCCTGCATGTATATTTTGGCTGACCGCCCTATTTTTGATTACTTTGGCATTGATCTCCCTGTTATCTTAAGATCTTACTTGAAATTCATGGTTAGTTAAGCAAAATATGCATGATGCATGATGTGCCATTTCTGATTCTCTGACTCAGTTTCTGGGAGATTGTATATGGAAAATCAAGGCCCAATCTGCCAATATTCACTTCAAAAAATGATTTTTGGTTTTGTTCTAATTTTCTTCTCTCTTTCTTCCTTTCTTGTGGACACATCGATGCCATATGTTGAACATGATTTCAGCACTAAGCTCTAAGAAACTTCGCTACGGTTCCAACGGCGTCAGAATCAGCTCGATCAGATGTCATTTGGGCCTCGAATGGACTCCTGAAAGCCCAAAAATCCAAAAACTAAAGGGGAGGGGCATTTTGGTAATTAGTCAGAACTGACACTGACCAGCGTAACAGTGGCACCTGTCAACCCAACGGCGGCACCGTTCAGGCTGTCACTGGGACCCTCCTCCAGCGCTGATAAGGAGGTGGCTGGCACCAACCAAGTTGGCTCAGCCACCCCCTTTGCCTATAAAAGGCACACTCCCCCCTCATTTCAAGACACCTCTTGTTACTTGATCGAGTGCTTCTCAAGCATCAACGACTCTCATTCTCACTTTTACGATTCTACGACCACAAAGTCCAACTTTTCTCATCTTTCTTAGTTGAGTTTAAAGCTTAACTTGGCTCTCAAAAGTCGATCCTTTCGACTTTCAACCACACTTTAACCTTCCTTATGCCAAAGCTACCAGTTAGGTGATTCATTATTAATTAAATCTCGCGATTAATTAATAATTCATCATTTAACAATATTATATAACACTATAATACAGGTTCCCCGTGCCCTACCTTAGTTTATGTTTGGAGGAAGACTCGACCTTTTTGGTCGACAACTCACCATGGAGTTCCGATCTAGCTGCATCACAAGCATGAGGGTATAATCACTCAAACTTAGACCTTTGTCAATTAAGCCCAATCTATCTGAAAAATTATCAACTCTCAAAGCATGGTTCATTTGACACTCTACATGCTTTAAGCCCGATCCGTCCGGCAAACTGAGCTTGGTCCATCAGGTAAAATCTCAAAACCAGTTTTCAAACTAAGCCCTAAATCATCCGGCAAAGTAGTAAGCCCACTCCTAGAGTGGCACCTTCAAAACCCTACCATCCTGATTGATGGTATAACTTCATAAGCCTTGATCATTTTACAAATGAGGAATGAAGGCATACCTACGGATTTTAGCATAGGTAGCGGGCTCCTGACTGAATTGATCGGTTGGGACTTAGAGGAATGTGTTGCATGACCTAGAATCCTCAATAATAAGGCTAGAGTTGAGCTCCCCTCTAAATTACGCAATTTCATTTACTTACTTTTAATGCACTATATTTCAGGTATGTCCATGCATCGATAAATTGACATTCATGCAAAATAATGCTTTTAACTTTCAATTAAAAACCCAAACTCTTGATCCACACATAATGAAGTCGAAAACCTAGTCCCCGAACCCAATGATTTAAGGCTAGTGCATTTTATCCATTATTGCACACAAAAGGAGTCAATCATGGGGTTTTTTTCCTTATATTTTCCTTGAAACAAAAATAAATTAAGGTGGGGACTCTAACACACTGCACACAGTCAAAAGCGCTCCAAAAAGCCAAACCCTACATCACTTAAGCGCTAAACAGAGACATAAGATTGATAAGATTAATAATCATATCAATTAAACAAACTAATCACAATAGGACGAAACCAAAACAAAGGCGAGAGGGATCACAACAATTTTCCGTCCAGTCTTAGCTTTCTAGTTCTCCATGACGAACCAACCAATGGGCCCATTTGGTTAGACTCCATCCTTCAAATCTTTCCACAGCGCTCGAGAGGGGGCTCATAAGCTAGCAACTCCACTAGGGACCTTAAACATTTTTCAAACTAAAAAATGTAGTAAGAGGACTACCGAGAAAGCTTCGGATCTCCAGTTTAGGTTTAATTGAAAATCACCTTGCATACACAGATGCATCATTTGGGATCTTTTTCCGTCATTAGAATTAAGCAAACTAAGTTGCTATTATCGCTTTGGGGAAATCTTTCTTAGAGCTGTCCCAAGTTGAGAAAGCTGCTCACTCATCCAGCGCACCTCCGTTCCTAACGGTAGGGTAAAGGGTTGGTGTACCAATCATTCCATTTGATATGACATGGTCAAATGACGATGTACATACCAACTCTAGCGGATGGGACCCTCAAACTAATCCACCAAAAGCATATAATGTCCCTAGATCCAATCCCTAGGATTATATGTACCCTACATCTTGAAATCATTTTGGCATAACATTTATGTACTCACACATTACATGTTATAGAACCCGAGACTTATATGTACCTAGCCAAAGCTCATATAGTAGACTTCAATTCTTTTTCTCTAGGAATTACCTTAATAAATATTTTTTTGTTTATCATAAGTAAATGTGAGTGATGTTGGTTTTAAAACCCCATGTTGGTTTATGGGCCCAAAACACAATGTCCTAGGAATAGAAAAGACAATCATGAATCGTGTGTGGGAGCTATAAGGGTGGAGGTCATGCATTTCCTTACTCCTGTCCCCCATTGTTTGTATATAATTGCTATGAATGTGTCTTGTTCATACATCATTTAACTTATATATATTTTATCATCTAGGTATAGTTCAGTATGGCTCGATTGAAATGATCATACCCTCAAAGGGCGAAAAAATTTATAAAATTTTTGAAAGTGAGACAAATTGGAAAAAGTAGGTCCAAAAAGAATTATCAACTTAAAGATCAAAATTCTAAAATGGGGCTACATCAAGCCCAAGCCCAATGCAACAAGATCACTTGTTAGAGGTTCATCAACTTCTACAAGAAATTAGAGATGCTCAGATAGAAGCTTTGAACCTTTTCTATGGCATTGAAGGATGCTTCACTCAAATACATGATATCGCCAATCGCCTCGTGGAAATCGGCTACTTTTCATTAAAGGAAGCTAGAATGTATCAAAATTTTTAGGCTATGTACTACTTAAATTTTGTAATATAAACCACTTTTGGGATAATGATAGAATTCATTTATTAGCCAAATACAAGTATAAAAAATAACAATATATATATATATATATATATATATAAAGTAATCCTTGCTCAAGTCATATCTTGAGGCAAAAAGAAGAGGATAAAACATACAAAGTATTTAGTAATAGATAAAGCATATGTTACCTTCAAGCATATTTGATCGACCCAACTCAAGCCATAACGAACTAATTTTATAGTTGCATTTCACGATATTTTGATTGTGTTATTTTTCATGTGACATTCCATAAACATACATTCGTACATGCATTATGTCATAATTCTAACGCTTATTCTATGTAGAAAAATAGCAACCAAAAAGAAGAAAATGGTAAAAGAAAGCAGCTGGTTGAGGATAAGAGATTGCTTAGTCCGAATTGAAGAACCTTTGAGCCCTATTAGCTCAACCCCCTTTGGGTCAACTGAACTCCACCGTGAGGTTGAATCCCCTTCAGCACAAACACACTTTCCAGCTTCCATTCTCACCTAAGAAATGGCATATGCAAGCATACCCATGGGTGAGATTAAGAAGATGATAAAAAAAATTGTAGCTTCCAGCTTAGAAAAGCTTCTTAAGGCTGACAAAGGAAAAGAAAACATAGTTGCCAAAGAGGGGGCAGAGTTGAATGAAGTGTAACACCCATCGCCCAATCCCGGAGAACCAAACGGCGGATGCCACATTCGGTGCCGGAGCACCATCTTATATCACTTACTAACTCTAAATCATATAGTAGAAGTGGTTAGATTTTCATAAGGAGGCAAGTAATTTAAATTTTTTAAAATAAAGTTTAAGGAAATTCCTACGAAAATTTCACAAGAGTTTCCCCTAAAAATTTACTTGCTAGAAAAAGAAAATTTACACACTTCCAATATCAACCTCCAAACCCTAAAACTCCAATTCAACACAATATGTCATAAGCACTTCTAAAGAGTTGCATTAAATCAATTAATTACCCACATAATATTCCACCATTTATACCAAAAATGTATAGTTCATCATTCATACCAAAAATATACATCATCATTCATACACCACACATATAATCAAATAATGTTACTTATATAACCATCAATCTCACTATTTACAACTCCAATATTGTTACTATCAGTCTATACATGCCATAATTTACATCAATATACATATCCTACCCAAAAACTACACTTCTACTCCAATGCTACCTCTTGGGTCTTCGCATAGCATCCATAGCTCACAACCTATGCGTGATAAAAATCAACGTGCTGAGTGGAAGACTTAGTGGTGCTAAATAATTACAAATTAAAATAACCAAGAAATACCAAAGTGACAAATCTCAAATATGTTTCCAAATACTCAATTTCAAATATATATATATTAAACACTTAAAACGTACTAGTTAAATTCGAATATTTCGAAAATCAACAAAGAAATTCACACCTTAAAAATTTATACCAAACTCAAAATAAATAGGAAATATCACAAATACTAATATGTTTTTGATTTCTTTATAATGAAATAAAATTCCTCCTTTTTTTTATTTAGGCTCATACCAATACCGAATGAATGTAAGCAAATTCGATCGTGACCTGTGAAAGCGCCACCCACCAATCACACAATCGTGGCCTATGGAAGCACCACCCACCAATCACACAATTGTGGCCTATGTAAGCACCATCGTGGCCTGTGCAAGCACTACCACAAATAATAAGCGCGTCCGCCTATTTATAAGGGCTAATAACCCTAGCATATGATCATAGCTCCACCAAACAGAAAGGGGCTGATAACCCGAGCATGCTTACATATCGCAATACATCTCATTATACCACATGTCAATCATATATAGTAGAGCCTAAAATAAATGCATTCTTCCACAAATAATCTCATTTCTCAATCACCACTTTTTATCCAAAAATATTTTATAATTAACACTTATTATTTCAAAATCATTTAATTTACAACTTATAACATCCATCAAAATCAATTCATGTTTCAAGCCAAGACCATTATTTGATAATGCCTTTATTAAAAATACTAATTATCAACTTAAAATCACTCTTTAAAATCATTAAATCCATTTCTCAAATAAGTAACCATAAAACTCTTTTAATACTTTAAAAACCTTCTTTAAGTCTTACTAAAATGTTTAAACACCAAAATTCAAAAGAGAAATCTTAACCAC
>CANUEX010111299.1:0-12550 GCA_948099535.1 Jatropha multifida | reverse complement strand
GACTGAGTTAGACTATTTAAATTCGGTTTTCGATTCGGTTCGCGACATAAAATATTATTTTTGGCCAATTCTCATTGGTGAAAATTTACAATTAAATTTTAAATAAAAATTCTTTTAAAAATAAATTAATGGGTTATTTCACAAATCTTCTAATCCTCTTTATAAAGAAAAGAAATCCCTAAAACTAAATAATCTCCTTTTAAAATAAATCTAAAATTTTTAATTATCTGTAAAATCCCTAAAAATTCGGGCCAGCTTGTACTTAAAAGATTTCCTTGCATCTGGTAAGATTTGCAGAAATCCTGGTCGCAGCTCTTTAGCGCTTGCCCAAGCGCTATTACAAAACTTCTAGAAGCGTTTCTCTTTCTTGCGGGCTGGCTACGTAGCGCTTGCCCAAGCGCTATTACAATACTTCCAGTAGCTATTCTCTCTCCTAGACTGGTCTCTCCCTATGCTTGCCTAAGCGCTAACTGCAGACTTCTACAAGCGTTTTTGAAGACTTAGCACCAATTTGATAGCTTCATCAAAACTTCATGAAATTAGCCTTAAAAGCTTCCTTTTCACCAAATGTAACATTTTCTTTGGAAAATATGAAAACCAAGTGAAAAGTTTTCATTTAAGCCAACAATCACCCGTAAACAATAATCAAATATATAACATTTTATGCTAAATTTACAAGCTATCAAATTCCCCCACACTTATTCCATGCTTGTCCTCAAGCATGACCAAAGTCTCAATCAATCTCACAAAGAAACACACTTCACCCCGCAACAACACTCTTTTTACAAAATATTGAAAATTTGAAAAGAAAGACAAGCAAGGTAATAATCATCATTGTTTATTCCATCAATACCATACCAATACACAACAACCTTAAGGCATCCCATTAAGTACAAAACATAAAGACTTGAAAATTTGCGCACACAACTTATTAAGTTCCATCAGAATTTAAGTTGCCACATCCTAAAACATAAGGTTAACTTACTAAAGTACAATACTCTAGGACGTGGTGTCATTTTTTTCAAAAGGAAGGAAGGTGCCTTCTCCACTCATCGTTTTTCCTTTATTCGTTGCAAAAATATTTTTCTTTTATTTTTTTATTTTTGTTTTGTTTTGTTTTTTTTTTTGCAACTTTTTAGAGAACTCATGTGCATTACTGCTTTTTTCGTTCTCTTTTATTCCTCACCTTTTACATCGCTTTGCGCAATTTGCACCCTCCATCCTTCCAAATCATACATCCAAACATCCAAAAGTAGCACTTCAAACAAGTTAAATAGAGTTTTAAAATGTGTACAAGAATGAATTAAGCACAAGCAATTTAAAGTTCCACCTATTAATGAAGTCTAAATGATTTGCACAAAAATAGAGTGACTAAGGATGCTATCTACGGTATGGAGAAGATAGAAGATCACAATAAAGACTACTATTACTTGCCTAAAATTCCAAAGAGCCAATTTAATGCAAAAGAAACTAGTGAAAGGGCAAAGAATGCTTCTCATGAGCTTAAAAGAGAAAATCAATCACACTTCAAGACAAGAAGGAAATTTGCAAAAATTTTGTATATACAAAGCAAACAACACAAATTCCCATGTAATAAGTAGGATAATACTAAGTAATCAATGAATTATTCAAAAACAAGCTGGAAAAACAAATAAATCACAGACAAGCACTTCCAAAAGCACATCCTCCCCCACACTAACTCCTCACATTGTCCCTAATGTGGAATCATCAACAACACAAAGGGAGGCTCAATTTCCAAAAAGAATAACAAAATGAAAAAGAAGGAAAGAAAACTTCCCTGTGGAGGAGGTAGACGCGTGGCTAAGTGGAGGGCGGGGGCCAAGATAACCCCAAATGGCACGCAACGACATGCAGTATGGTGTGGATCTCAGCGACCATGGAAGTAAGGGAGTCAAGCTTACCCTCTAAACGTTCCATGCGAGATACCAAAAATGAAGAGGCCTCGGGCTGGGCAGCAGGAGGAGCAGATGTCGAAGGTGTGGCTGCAGTGTCCTTTCTCTTATGGAAGACGTGTTGTTTGCATGGAAGAATGGGACCTGCAGGAACAAAAACAAAAGAACCGCTCTCCTCGCGGCACAATAAGCCCATAGAATCTAAAATAGGTAAATCCAAAGGAGGCATGGCACACGCAACATGCAAAGTATGTGCATCAAGATCCAAAACACCCTGTCGGACAGCTATCATAGTAATAACAAACCCTAAAAGCATATCTCGTCTAGAACGAATGATGCTCTCAAACTGGGTAACAAGCTAAAACCCAAGATTCACATGTCTCCCAGTGACCATACACCACAAGAAAAATAACTCAGGTTTTGAGAGGATAGTAGTGTCCTCAGTGCGTCCAGAAAATGTAAAGGCCAAGAAACGGTGAATATAGCGTAGTGTGGCATTTTGAATGAGATTAGCCTTAGACCAACTAGCAGAATAAAGAATCTCAGGTCGACCAGTAAGTGTCCTATAAGCATCTAAAGCATCAAACTCATCTGGATAATCACAGTAAGCATTCAAATAAGTAGCACTTGAAGCAAATTCATTATCAAGCACACCTAAAGTGACATTAAAAGATGTAACAGAAAAACTAAACATGCGACCCATTAAACAAAATCGAATGGCATCAGGTGTACTGAGACTGAAGCAAAGTTTAACGAATACGGGACACTTACGAAAGAAAAATTCGTGCCAACCAATAACATCAACCAAATTACAAAACTCATCATGCAAATTAAGCATAATAAGGGAAGGTACATCAATAGAATGACATGGTATTATTTCAAGAGTGCGGACAAAGTAGTACCTCTGTTTGTGGGTAACCAATTCGAAACTTAGTGCAATATCCAAATCAACAATTTTGGGACAGTAGTGACTCTTACCTTTCCTCATTCAGGCACGGCTTTGTGCTGGAGGTGTAGTAGGGCAGACTGGTTGACTGAGGCAGGTGGCTTAGCAACAGGGGAACAGGCACATTAGAGGAAATGGATATAGGAGGAGAGACCAGAGAGGTAGGATGTAGAGAAGGCCGACCCGCGGCTAGTTGCTACGGCGCTAAGGCTGGTGGCGCAACGCATCGAACTCGCTGGGACTGGGAGCGAGTTTGATGGCGCGCGATGGATGGATACTCAGGCAGAGGCAGTGTCGCTCGTGGCTGGCGGCTCTGTCGCTGACATCAAGTGGCGATGGAACTAGAAGCCGTAGGAGGTCCTGGTGCAGTTGGTGAGGCGGAGCGCACTGGTGCGGCCGGCGATGGAGAACGCGCAACTGCCCTTGGCAGCGCAGTACTAGGTCTAGGAATGGCGGAGGTAGATGTGACAAGGGCAGCCGGCGATGGAGAACGCGAGGAGATGGTGCCGCCTGGAAGCCGTGCGGCTTGCCTCATGGTTCGCGGCATGCTGGAAGTCCGACAAGCGGTAGTTCGCGGTGTCTTGGCGGCTACAATTGGAAATAAAAGGAGAGAGGGAAGGAATAGCGGGTTAGGTTAAAATAAAATGGGTGAGGGTAAAAGGAAATAAAGAGACAAAAGAAATAAGGAAAGAAGAAATTATTAAAATAAATAAAATGAAAACAAAGAAAAATAAAAGAAATGCCACATAGTTACCGTGACCATAAAACATAAAGAACAAAAGAGTTTTTTCTTTCTTTTTCTGAAAATAACCCTCCTCTATTTTAACCATGACAAGTAGACCGAGCTCCCTAACATAAACCCAGAAAATGAACCAGAGACCACAGGAAGAAGATGACCCATATTAAAATAAAGAAATTAATAAAATTGAAAATAAAGTAAAACAAAAAATAAAAATAAAAGTAGATATGAGGCTTGGGCAAGTCGTGTATTGGGTTGCCTCCCAACAAGCGCCCTAGTTTATCGTCTTAGGCCAAACATTCCTGCATCACTCCTCCAAGTTCGGACTTACCAAATGGACTTCCTCCGGATCAGAGACTGTGAATCCTTCATAGAATGGTTTAAGATGGTGGCCATTAACTTTGAAGATTTTATCAGTTTCCAAGCTTTGAATTTCCACTCCACTATGAGAAAATACATTAATGACCACAAAAGGTCCTATCCATGTAGACTTAAGCTTACCAGGAAATAATTTTAGTCGTGAATAAAAAAGTAAAACTTTTTGCCCAACTTTAAAATTTTTCCTGGAAATCATTTGATCATGGAAACTCTTGGTCTTATCCTTATAGAGTTTAGCACTCTCATAAGCCTCATTTCGAAGTTCCTCCAATTCTTGTAACTGTAACTTTCTTTGCTCACCAACTTCTTCTATCCGCATGTTACATTGTTTAATAGCCCAAAATGCACGATGCTCCAACTCCACTAGTAAGTGGCATGGCTTACCAAAGACTAAATGGTATGGGGACATACCAATGGGAGTCTTATATGTTGTCCGATAGGCCCAGAGAGCGTCATCTAGCTTAAGGCTCCAATCCTTCCTGGTAGTATTGACTGCCTTCTCCAAAATGGACTTCACCTCCTTGTTAGAAATCTCAGCCTGTCCATTCGTCTGAGGATGGTAGGCTGTGGAAACTTGGTGCGTAACTCCATACTTCTTTAGAAGGTTGGCCATGACTTTGTTGCGAAAATGTGTCCCTCGATCGCTGATGATGGCTCTAAGAACTCCAAACCTGTAAAAAATATGACTTTTAACAAAACTTACCATGGTTTTGGCATCATTAGTCCTCATAGCCTTGGCCTCCACCCACTTTGACACATAATCCACTGTAAGCAAAATGTATGAGTTCCCAAAGGACGTTGGAAACTGTCCCATGAAATCGATGCCCCACACATAAAAAATCTCACATATCAAAATAGAAGTGAGTGGCATTTGACCTCTCTTGCCTAAATTATCGGTCCACTGGCAGCGCTCACAAGCTTTGCAAAATAGGAATGAGTCACAGAATAAAGAAGGCCAAAACAAGCCATAATCTAGCACCTTGCGAGTAGTCTGACTAGGTCCAAAATGTCCACCACATGCATAAGAGTGACAGAACTGCAGTACATCTTGAATCTCTGTATCGGCTATGCATCTACTTATGACCTGATCAGAGCAAAATTTCCAGAGGTAAGGGTCATCCCACACATAGTACTTGGACTCTCGGCGAATTTTGTCCCTTTAATTCCTAGATAATTCTTCTAGAAGTGAACCTGTGACAAGATAATTGACAATGTCAGCAAACCATGGAACAAATTTATCATGCAAACCATAAAGATGTTCATCTGAAAAGTCATCCTTTAAAGGGGATGGCTTTTTGTTGAATGTTAACCGGCTGAGATGATCAGCAACTAAGTTTTCTAAGCCCTTCTTGTCTTTTATCTCTATATCAAATTCTTGAAGAAGAAGTATCAAATGAATCAAGCGAGGCTTTGACTCCTTCTTCGTGAGCAGGTACTTAAGGGTTGCATGATCAGAATACACAGTAACCTTAGTCCCCAACAAGTAGGACCGAAACTTCTCCAATGCAAACACAATCACCAAAAGCTCTTTCTCCGTGGTAGAGTAATTGCACTGTGCATCATCTAGCGTCCTTGATGCATAATAGATCATATGCGGATTCTTCCTAATTGGCTGTCCAAGAACAGCTCCTATGGCATGGTTGTTCGTGTCACACATGATCTCAAAAGGATATTCCCAATTTGGAGGCTAGATAATAGGAGCAGAAATCAACTCCTCTTTCAACTTGTCAAAAGCCTTTGTGCATGCCTCATTGAACTCAAACGGTGCATCCTTTTAAAGTAGCCGACACAAAGGTTGTGCTATCTTCGAAAAGTCCTTGATGAAACGCCTGTAAAATCCTACATGACTAAGAAAAGAATGAACTTCTCGCACACTAGCGAGGTAAGGCAAAGTTTTTATCATGTCAATTTTGGCATTATCTACTTCTATACCCCTTGAAGACACATTATGGCCTAGAATCAAACCTTGTTCCACCATAAAATGACACTTTTCATAATTTAAAACTAAGTTTGAATCTAGGCATCTTTCCAAAACTTGGTGAGATTAACTAAGCATGCATCAAAAGAATCACCGTAAACGGTGAAATCATCCATGAACACTTCTATTATATTTTCTACATAATTTGAAAATATACTCACCATACACCTTTGAAACATGGATGGATCATTGCAAAGTCCAAATTGCATCCGTCGATAGGCAAAGGTACCAAAGGGGCAAGTGAATGTCGTCTTGTCCTGGTCCTCGGGTGCAACCGAAATTTGGAAGAAACCTGAATAACCATCAAGACAACAATAATGAGAATGTCCGACTAACCTTTCAAGCATCTGGTCAATGAAAGGAAGTGGAAAATGATCTTTTCTAGTGGACGCGTTCAACTTCTTGTAGTCTATGCAAACTTTCCACCCATTCTGGACTCGAGTGGGCACTAACTCTCCATCGTCATTCTCAACTACAGTTGTACCCGTCTTCTTGGGCACAACTTGTATTGGACTCACCTAATTACTGTCCGAGATTGGGTAGATCACACCTGCATCTAGCAACTTCAAGATCTCCTTTTTCACAACCTCCATCATTGGTGGGTTTAGGCGTCTTTGAGCTTTCCTCCTTGGCTTGCTTCCTTCATCCAATAGAATATGGTGCATACATGTCGACGGACTTAGCCCTTTAATGTTAGCTATGGTCCATCCAATAGCCTCTTTATGCTCATGCAAAACCCGGACTAACTTTTCTTCCTCCACCTTGTTGAGTTTGTTAGAAATGATTACCGAAAACATCTCTTCCTCACCCAAGTAGGCGTACTTCAAGTGGTTGGGCAAAGGTTTTAATTCTAACTTGGGTGGCTGCAAAACATAAGGCAAGAGCTTAGTGTGAGAAGAAGGTAACTCCAAATTACAAATGTTACCTTTCAAAGGCCTAGTCGCCTCCATTTCATCCATAACTTCCTGTAGTGTTTTATCGAATGAAAACCTATCTTCAAGCTTACCTAGGCTGTTGATGTTAATACTCCTGCAAATCACTATATTGAGTGCATCATTAACGTCATTAGCATCATGCTTGAAAAGATCTTGAGTCAAAGGATCAACAATATCAACACTACAAACATGGGACACATCACATGGATATTTCATGGCATCATACATACCAAACTTGATTACATCACCATCAAACTCCATGGTAAGAGTACCATCATGAGCATCGATCTTCACTCTAACTGTGCTAAGAAATGGTCTCCCTAATAAAATTTCAAAAGAAGCGGGGGATCTATCATCCTCCATATCTAACACATAAAAACAACAAGGAATATCAATCCATTGACTTGCTCTAACACATCCTCAAACACCCCTTCGGGGTACACTACAGACCTATCAGCTAGTTGAATCACAACGGAGGTATTTTTCAATGGACTAGCACTCAAACTAGAATAAATTGACAATGGCATAACATTTATGGATGAACCCAAGTCACACATAGCCTTTTTAATACCAATATTGTCAATTTTACAAGAGATAGCAAACATAGCTCGATCCTTGCACTTGGGGGGTAATTTCTTCTACAACATAGCGAAAACATTCTCCCCCACACTCACCCTTTCATAACTAGCTAGCTTCCTTTTGTTAGTGCAAAATTCCTTAAAAAATTTTGCATAATGAGGAATTTGTTTAATTACATCTAATAATGGAATATTTACCTCTACCTTGCAAAAAGTCTCAAGGATCTCCTTTGCCTCTTTGTCCTTCTTTGATTTAGCCAACCTTTCAGGAAAAGGGGGCTATATCACCAATGGTGGAGGCTTGGGCAAGTGTGATTCTAAGTTCTCAGTCTGCTGTATCTCTTTCTCCTCTTCAGCTTCTTTCTTCGAATCGCCATGTTCCTTCTTCAGATTTGGGGTCACCAGCTTCTTCCCGCTTCTCAAGGTGATTGCACTCACATTTTGCCTGGGTTGACAACGGTTTGAGAAGGTAGCTTTCCTTGCGACTCCAATTTGCTTAGAGAAGTAGCCAGCTGACTCACTTGGTTCTTTAAGTTTTGAATACTGGTTTTGGTCTCCTACTGAAATTATTGAGTGTTAGTAGCAAGCGACTAAACTATATCTTCGAGAGACATACTTGATTTAGAGCTTGCTTGAGGGTGCTACTGTTGTGGTGCATAATGGAATTGCTATGCATATTGTGGCCTTCCTCCATAGCTGAAATTCAGATGATCTCTCCATCCTGGGTTGTATGTGTTTAAGTACGGATCATACTTTGGTTGAGGCTGGCTAGGAAATCCGCCTACAGCATTTACCTATTCTTGATCACCTTCTTGCAACGTCAGGCACATGTCAGTCGTGTGTCCATGGTAAGCACAGATTCCACATACTTTAGCCTGAGGGAACATACCTATAGCAATACTTTGAACCATACTTGTTAGCTCATTTAGTTTTTGCTCAATATTAGAATCACTTACCTGGTTGACTCTCTTTGGCACGTCTTGGCGTCTACCAAACTGTTGTGTGTTGGCAGCCATGGTAGATATGATTTCTCGAGCTTGTCGAGGAGTTTTGTTGACAAGAGCTCCTCCACTTGCTGCATCAACCATTCTTCTCTCTAAATCCAGCATTCCTTCGTAGAAATACTGAATTAGAGATTGTTCAGTAATTCCATGCTGCGGGTAGCTGGCACATAGTCGCTTGAATCTCTCCCAATAATCATGGAGAGTTTCTGCATCTTTTTGCTTGATGCCACTTATCTCCGTTCGAATCAAGGCTACTCTTGAAATTGGAAAATTCTTCTTTAGGAAAAGTCGGACCATGTCCTCCCACGTTCTGATGGATCTTGAGGGCAAGTAGAACAACCACTCCCTGGCGGCATCCTGCAAAGAAAATGGAAATGCTCTCAACTTGATCTGTTCTTCAGTTACTCCTTGTGGTCTCATACTTGAGCAAACTACATGAAACTCCTTCAGGTGCTTGTTTGGGTCTTCATTCTCCAATCTGCGAAAGATGGGAAGTAGGTGTATTAAACCTGATTTAAGCTCAAACGCCACCTCCAGAGCTAGATAATTAATGCATAGGGGTTGTTGCTCTACCGTAGGTGCATGTAACTGTCTCACTGTCCGTTCCTCAGCCATGACTTCTTCTTCTTCAGACTTAGTTTCTGCGCCTTCAAATTCTGCTAGAATTTCGGGTGCTGGTTCGTCGAAAGGAGATGTGGATGTTATGGCTACTTGTTCCTTTCGCAGTTTTGCTACTTTCCTTAATGCACGGGGTCGCTTCTCAATTTCTAGATAAAAATCTAAGTTAGCCTGTTTAGATCTGGTCATCAAAATCAAAAATCAAAATTATATTAGTCCCCAGCAACGGCGCCAAAATTTGGTGGGTGTCGAGGCCACCAAAAATAATTCCTAGTTTCCTAATCTAGATAAATTATAGATAGGGAAAGAAGGGTCGAACCCTAGAGACTAACAAAATTTGATTTTTAATTTGAAACCAGTTTATAAAGACAAATAAAAAAAGGGGGGCGATTTTGATCAAATAGTAATTAAAAATAATAACTAAGTAATAGAAACTGATAAATTAAATAATTAAATACCAATAGAGGAAATGATTCAGCCAAGGATGATTCACGGCACAGGATTCTCTTGATCGATCTTTGATACAAATATAACTCTAAAAATTGAAAGACTGACAGGTTATAATCTTTGGACAAGCGCCTCTGAAAAATCTTTCCGTAATATTAGATTACATAGACAAAGCACTAGAATAATCCCTAATTAGTAAACAACCCTAATCAAGCGATAGAATTTAATTCATTAACAGCAATACAAACTAGAAAGACCATGCCCTATTCAACAAACTCACAAGTGCAGTTCATTTAAAACAGATTGTGGGTTTCCATAATATAATTCGAAGGCTTGGACGCAATTAAATTATATTATGTGCTACTTATTCAATTCAGTTAGACAATACGAATCTCAACCTTATTGATAGCTATATTCTTTCCTATAGATTGAACAATGGGCCCTTATTGAACAAATAATAAGAAAACACTAGAGATGGGGTTTCTCATGAACTTAGAAAACACACAAAAGCCAATCAAATTTGAAGAGTATCCTTATCGCGTTTAGATCTCGCGATTGTGAAGAATCCCTGCTTGAATTCAACCCTTGATTGAAAATATTGAGCTTAGCCGCTCATGGCTGTGAAGAACACGAAGGAATAAAAGTAGATCTGGTATTTTCTTTTAAGCGTAGAAATGTAAAAGTCTACAGAAAGAGGAGAAGATCCACCTTTTTACAATCCTTCCAAAAAATATATATATCAGAATAAGAAAAATCCCTAAAACTAAATAATCTCCTTTTAAAATAAATCTAAAATTTTTAATTATCTGTAAAATTCCTAAAAATTCGGGCTAGCTTGTACTTAAAAGATTTCCTTGCGTCTGGTAGGATTTGCAAAAATCCAGGTCGCAGCTCTTTAGCGCTTACCCAAGCGCTATTACAAAACTTCCAGAAGCGTTTCTCTTTCTTGCAGGCTGGCTACATAGCACTTGCCCAAGTGCTATTACAATACTTCCAGTAGCTATTCTCTCTCCTAGACTGGTCTCTCCCTATGCTTGCCCAAGCGCTAACTGCAAACTTCTAGAAGCGTTTTTGAAGACTTAGCACCAATTTCATAGCTTCATCAAAACTTCACGAAATTAGCCTCAAAAGCTTCCTTTTCGCCAAATGTAACATTTCCTATGGAAAATATGAAAACCAAGTGAAAAGTCTTCATTTAAGCCAAGAAACACCAATAGAGAATAATAAAATATATAACATTTATGCTAAATTTACAAGCTATCAATTATAGAAGAAGTAGAAAAGTTAATTTTCTTGGAATTATATGATTGATACTGGAAGTATTTATTGAGTCTCTAGTTGTTTTTGCAATATCAAATTCAGTGTTTAGATATAAATGTCTGAGCATAGAGAAATGAATCATTCCTTTTTAAGATAGCTAAAATATTACTTTTGTAGGGATATTGTATCATGATAATGATCTGAATGAATATATAAACATGAACATTATTGCATGGTGATTATTGTGAAACAAATAGGATTATGATTTTTATGGATTAATGGATAAAATTTGTAGATGTCGGAATATGGATAAAGATTAAAAGAGCATTTTGGAGTTTATAGATTTGTAAGAAAATTGAATGAAATTTTGTTAAGTTTACACATGGATGATTCATAAATAGAATTAAGCAAAATCTGAGTAATTATTATTAAGTAGAACAATCATTACTAATACTTAAAGGAGGTATTTATTGACATTCAGTGTAAAGGATTCAAGGAGGAATTGAAAAGTCTAATTGACATGAGCAAATGATGAATATATGGTATAATATCGGTGAATTAAGGTTAGTAGAGATTGGTGTGTGAATTTGATTTTGGTGTAAATGTTTCATGTAAAGAATTTTGTATAAGGTATAAGAATATTGTGTGTTAGTTTGTTGTCACGACCCAAACCGTGGGCCGAACCGGCACTAGGACCTGGGTAAGCTTAAAGTCTCCGAGGCCTGTAGTAAGCCTAAACTATAAAATTTCATTTTCATTATCATCTGATTCTAGAAATAGTAAGCCCATATTGTGACATTATTCAATAAACAGTTAATAACACCTCTTGCCCACTTTTAATATTATATGTCATTCATAGCTCGGGCCCATATCCATTTAATAAAAACACACTCTCATATAAATTTTTTTTTTCATAACATGGTCAAACTATTCCTTAATATAGTCTTCAATCATAGAAAATACTTCACATATAATATATAATCACACAATGTCTTTACATAACCAAGTATTAATTTAACATCCTAACTGCGGAATTAAATAAAGCATGCGGAAAACCACAAACTTAATAAATAATTCATACTAATACGTTCGATTCTCTGTGAAGTAAGAAAGCAGAGTCTTATGATCCAGCAGTATTTTTATTTCCTGAAAAATGTTTATTGAAGGGGGGGTGAGTTTCACTAAACTCAGTGAATAATAATAAATAATGCAAACCCACACGTTCAAGCAAAATGCTTCCACAATATATCTATGAAATGGACATAATTTCACAAGCACATGACATAACATCAGCACCTTCAAACATATCACATTCAGATATTCACAACATGTGGAAGTTGATCAGTAGAGTCATATATCCACCCACAGGCCCTTGGCCTGCCTTTCCCATTCACACATAAATATAATTATATATATATATATATATATATATATATATATATCTCTTAGGGAGCCGATCCCATTGTACCTGGCTAACGGTCCCACAGTGACCTACGTCATCTCAATTTGCACCCAGATACAAAGCACATCATTGTCACAATACAAATACTCAACAATTTAATCAATACAGTATATGCAACAAATGAATGTAATCAGAGGCAGAAGTTACATAATTGTCACGACCCGTTTCCATGGGCCGAACCGGCACTAGGACCTAGGTAAGCTTAAGGCCCCCGAGGCCCGTAGTAAGCCTAATCTCTGATTTCAACACCACAATTATATGAAAATATTCTACAAGTTGGCCCATTATATTT
>CANUEX010111285.1:0-48363 GCA_948099535.1 Jatropha multifida | reverse complement strand
ATTAACTATCAATATCATCCCTAAAAATAATAAAATTCACCAATAATATAAAATCAACAAATAATCCATCAACCACCTAATTAATAAAACTAATCAATCAAATACCAAAATTAATAATTAATATCCTAAAATCAACTTAACGTCCTTAATTAACATAATTCCAATTAAAATTAATCAATCTCTACCTATAACTAAATAATCAATTAACTACCATAATTCTATCAATATACCACAAAATTAACTAAATAAATCAATTTTCACAATTACTCTATTTAACTAATTACCCATTCAAAATACTAAAATTCAAACTAAAATACTAAAAATTAACTAATCAATTACCTAACAATATAATAAAATCAAATAACCAAAATTCTAACAATTAACCATAAATATTAAAATTCACCCAAACAATATATAATCCACAAATTAGTCTACTAACCAAAATAATTAACTACTCAAATAATAAAATCATTCAACCAAATATTCTAAAATTAATAAACTAATTAATAAAAAATTTAACTAAATAAATTCTGAAAATAATAAAATTAATACCCAATAAATGTCAAATTCCCGATAAATCTTTGAATCGGAGGAGGAGGAGACGGTGGCCAGTAGCAAGTTGAGCTTGCTGCCAAGGTCGCGCGCGGAGGAGCAGGTAGTGGCTCAAGGCGGCGCGACCCGAGGGACAGAGTTGCTGGAGCTTGCTGGAAACGGTGGCGCGATGAGGAGAGAAGAGGAGCTGGGTCAGTCGCGCGATGGAGGAGGTGTTGGAGCTGCTGTGGCGGTCCGGCGGCGCTGCAGGTGACCTTTGCGCATAGAGAGAGAGAGAAAGACAGAGACAGAGACAGAGAGCGGCAGGGAGAGAAAAAGAGGAAGAGAGAGAGAAGCTGGAGCTGGAGCTTGAGGCGTGGCTGGTGGCTGTGGCGCGGTGGTCGGTGCAGTGGAGAGAGTGGCCGGAGACAGTGAGAGAAAAAGAGAGAGTGAGTTGAGAGGGAGAGGTGAATGTCGATGAAGAAGGAGAGAAGGAAAATAAAAAGAAAAGAGGGAAAAGAAAGAAAAGAAAGAAAGAAAAAGAAAAAGAAAAAATAATAAAGTTAAAATTATTAATAAAAACAAACCGTCCAACATTAGGTTGTCAGGGAGAAAAGAATAGTGATGTACAGTGATTATCAAAAATATCTGACTCGAGTATAATTTTAATTAATTCGGTCCAATAAAAAAAAATTGATCCAATTTTTATTTGATTAACGGTTACTCGATTAATTTTAGAGCGAATCAAAATGATTTTCGGTCCCAATAATATTACATGGCGTAATATTATTGGCTTATAATTTAACGATTAAATTTAAATGAAAATTATTTTAAAATAAAAATTTCGGGGTATTACAGTTATATTGTTATATAAATATTGATATTAATTATCATTCAATTATCATAATTAATACATATTAATAAATAATGATAATTATTATAATATTGTAAGCTATCTTTCTCGATCAAAATTATATAATATTGGTCTTCATTGTCATTCAATTATCATATTAATATATATTAAATAATTAAATTATTATAATATTATAATCTATTTTTAATTAAAAATTATCATAATTTTGATGTTAATTTATCATATTAATATGTATTATAACTTATCTTTTAAATTAATATTATTATAATATTGACATTGATTATCATAATCAATTATAGTTATCATTTATTATTATGAATGAAAATTTTATATTTTATATTTAAAAGAATGATAAAGAAGGTTACTGATGAAAATATTTATTAATAATGAATATCCAAAAGTTCTAATATTTATTTGTCTTAAAATTGTAATATATGGTTTTTTTATTAGTTTTAATGATAATATATTGAATTGCCATTAATTGTTTATTATTATACTATAAATAGAATGAGCTCTTTGAGGTTTCATAGGATCAATTTTTTTTATTTCAATAATTCTTATACAATTTTTTTCAATATTGATATTTTTTTTCTCTTCTAATTTCTATTACTCTATCAAATAAGAAAAAAAGTAATAAATCATAAGAGAAAGCAATTCATATGAAATTATTATTAAGAATGATATATATATATGCCTATGATTAAAATTTTATTGCTATTTATTTTATTATTTGTAATATTATCTAAAAAAGTTTATTAATTTAAAAATAAATTAAAATCAATGATTATTAATATATATTTTTATTTTTTCAATTTTATTATAGACATTAATTTTTATATAATTAATCTCATATTTTGAACTTGAAATAAGTATTCTTTAATTTAAATAATTATCAACAAAATTAAAAAATTTAAATTATAAATTTTTTCTTAATTAAATTTAATATTTTAAAATATTATGACAATATCTCTAAAATTATAAAAAAATATTTAATATGCATAGCACATCCATGTTACTAGTACTATAATATGAACAAACTTAAATTAAACTTACAAAACTGAATCAACGAAATTGGTTGAATTGGATTTAGTTAAGATACAACATTTTATTTTTTAATTTTCCCAAAAAGAAATTATTAAACTGAACCGACCGCACCAAAAAGTACAGTAGAATCACTTTTGCACGCTTGTTGTCTCCATATTTTGCCACAACAGGGAAAAAGAAGAGAGTGGTGGTGGGACCCAAAAAAGAGCAGAAAATAGAGAGAGAGAATCTTGGACTCTTTCTAAGTTTCAACTTTCGAGTCAGAAAGAAAATCAGTTTTCTTGTCAATGGGACCTCTCCTTGGACTGAATTCCATGCCTAATCATTTCATTTTTCAGGGTTTTCCATCTGCTTACTGGGCCCTCTTTTATGGGCCCCGCCTTTGGAATTTTGTTACTTTGTACTTGTCTTGTTACTGTATATCTATGTTATTTATGTAGCCCTGTGTTTTGGATTTCTTGGGCCCATTTCAGCTTACAATACTTGGGTTTAGCCCATCATTTACTGACCACAGTTCTAAAACTACAGATTCTGATTATAAAAAGGTGAAACAAAAACAGAACCGTTTTTAAATAGTTTCTAAGGCGGTACTAGAACCACCCACTTCAGTTTTTTCTTGATTTTGAACTGAAATTAAATAATATATTTTAAACTTTTTGAAATATTTTTTTAAGATTTATAGTTTGAATAAATAATAATAATAATAAATATTACTATTAAAAAAAACTAAATCAATTTAATTAAAATTATTAAAAATTACTTAAAGAAAACTATAATAGAATAAAAAAATAAGTTGAAAGTTTTTGTAAGAAGATATTTTTTACAGTTTCAAACTGAAATTACCGTTTTTAATATAAAAAAATGAAAAACTGGAACTAAATTTTAAATTAACGGCTTTAGTTATAATTTTAGAACTGGAACCGTTGATTATAGTTTAGTGCTGATTTTAACCGGTTTAATTTCAGTTCGGTTCCTATTTGAAACGGAACCGCGTTGACCCTTGAGAAGAAGTACATTCTTGTCTTCGCACGTTGATAATTTATCAACGTAGACTCTATCTTCTGCTCTTTTTTCTCTTTGGAGGTTATATTTTCTTTTAATAAATTCATATTTATTTATCTATAACAGATTTATTTTTCTTTTTGTATTACTATTATTATATATTGGCGGAACTTATCTATGTTCATTATATGCTAACAAGAATCTAAATATATCATCCAAATCAATTAAAGAACTACTTTACTATGAATATTTAAATATTAACCCTGTTTTTTGTACGGCAGTTGCTTAAAATTAAAATGGAAATAACAAGTTAGGTGTAATATTCAAAAATGAAAACATAACATAAAAGAAGAAAGAAATTTTTTTATTTTTTTCTTTCCATTACCACTCGGTAACTAGCAGCACAAAACAATGAACCCTTTGTGTAAACAAAACAAAAATAGGCACAATCAGTAACATTGCATTTGTTTGTTTTTAAGGAAAAAAAAGGGCATCAGAAGAGGAAATTTCTTGAATTTAATGCTTGAAATGCTAAACCGAAAATAGGAAAAGAAGGAAACAGCAAATAGATTGACAGTGGAAAGTTGAGTAGAGCAAAGTGCAAGTGATACAATTTTGATTTTACTTCCCAATAATGCTAACACTACAAACTTTACAAAAGACATGTCATCACTTCTAAAATTCAGACCTCCTATGAACAACAATAATTGGAAATTTCAAAAAAGAAAAAAGAAAACAAATAGTGGAACATCAGTTAGCAAAACTGTGACAGAAGAGAGAAGCCAAAATGTGCATTTCTTCAATTGTTGAGCAATTGAAAGACAATCCAATTTGTTTTCTCCACCAAATTCCTTGCATTTTCTTCTGTCTAGTTGAGTGTTCTATTATTTACAGTCGGATGTAACTTTTGATGTTCAATTGAAAGTCGAACATCATGAACTTTGAGATTCTTTCTCTCTGAATTCATCGATAACTCCATCTTTCAGTGACAAACCATCTAAAATATCATTTTCAGAATCAACCTGAAGCTCTTTGAACATGGCCATCACTTGTATCATTGTTGGTCGCTTAAAAGGCCTATCATCAAGGCACTCAAAAGCAATTCTCAGATATTGATGTAATTCAGCTTCAAAAGATTTCTGTGCTGTCAATTCAACATCCAGTATTTCATCACTTCTTTTTTCTCTGTGAAGCTGCTTCGCCCATCCTACAAGGTTATTGTCATCGCCAAACTCCGAAGGGTCTATAGGCTTCTTGCCTGAGAGGAGCTCGAGTAGTATCACACCATAGCTATAGACATCCCCTTTTGTTGTGCACCTAAAGCTCTGATAATATTCAGGAGGCACATAGCCTGGAGTTCCTGCAAGGGTGCTTACACTGAGATGTGTGTCAAGAGCATTCACCAATCTTGCCATGCCAAAATCAGAAACTCTAGCTTCGAAATTTTCATCCAGAAGAACATTACTAGACTTCATGTCACGGTGGATGATGTGTGGTATGCAGCTGTGGTGAAGGAATGCAAGACCTCTTGCAGACCCTATTGCAATCTTCTTTCTTGCTGCCCAATCAAGCCTTGAGTACCCTCCTTTGGTCTTGTCATGAAGAACAGACTCCAGACTTCCCCATTTCATGTACTCATAAACAAGCAGTCTCTCTTCTCCAACTTTACAGTAACCAAGCAAAGGAACTAGGTTCCGGTGCTTGATTTTTCCTATAGTTTCCATTTCTGCCATAAATTCTCTGTCTCCTTGACCTGTAACACGAATAAGTTTCTTTATTGCAACAACACAGCCGTCTTTTAGTTGTGCCTTGTAGACCTCTCCAAACCCTCCAGACCCTATCAAGCTGTCAGCACTAAAACCATTAGTAGCCTCGAGCAGATGGGCAAAGGTCAGCTTACGCAGAGGTTTCTCAAATGTGGCAATGTTAATGCTAAGAGGCTCAGGAACACCTGAAAGTTTCCAGCTGCTGCTACCTGAAGTTGGAAGGCTTTCAATATACTTCTCTCTCTCTTCTTCCTTGTGCTGGTACTTCTTCACTCGGTAAAGAGCTAACGTGAGGCCAAAAATACACAAGACAAAGAATGCAATGCCAATGACCATTCCTGCTGCCACTGACTGCTTCTTTCCCCTAGTATAAGAGCTTGCTGGGCGGTGCCCAGAGCCACAAGGGGCCAGTGGTACCCCACAAAGACCAGAATTGTTATCATACCTGGATGCTGGGAAAGTTGTTAGCTGACCACCGGAAGGGATTACACCTGAGAGATTGTTGTTAGAGACATCAAGATCACTAAGAAATGAAAGAGTCCCTAAAGATCCTGGTATAAATCCTTGAAGGTTATTGTGAGAGAGATCGAGAACTCCAATTTCTTTCAAACCTCCAAAACTATCAGGAATAGTTCCTGTTAAATTGTTATGCCCCAAGTTGAGAACCTGCAAATAGCTCATTAAACCAAAGTTTTCAGGAATAGTTCCTGACAAGGAATTGTAAGCAAGATCAAGATATATCATGCTGCCATTGTTTGCGAATGTGTAAACCGTCTTGCCAGAATAAATTCTTGTCGTTGGACACGAGTGAACCATAGGGAAATTTTCCAGCCTCTCTGCTCGAATCCCCTCAAATTCAACAAGTCCTCCAGCTCCTCTGCAAGACGTCCCACCTTCATTTCTCACAAAAGCAAACTGCTTTCCCGACACAATGCCTGGAACAATTAGACCAGCTTGTTCTGCAAGCTCGGGTGGGAGGAGGCCAATAAGGTCATTGCTGTTCAAGTCAAGCCAAATGAGGCTCCGACACTTGCCAAGCTCTGGTGGAATCTCTCCACTAAGCGAATTGTTACCCATTTGGAGTATAGCAAGGTTAGCAAGATTTCCAATACTGGAAGGGATATCTCCAGTAAGCTGGTTGCTGGAAAGTGAAATCCAAATCATCTTGGTGCAATTACCAATGGATTGCGGAATGCTTCCATTTATGAGATTGTTGTTGAGAATCAAAGTCTCAAGGTTCCCTCCATTCATGCAAATGCGTTCCGGAATTGGACCTGTGAGGTTATTTGCCCACATAACTAAATCAGAGAGATTTGGCAAGTTCCAAACCTCTAAAGGAATTGGACCATTCAGATTGTTGAAGCTAAGATCGATTCTCCTCAGGTTTTTACAGCTCCCAAGCTCGGAGGGTACATTCCCGGATAGATAATTACTAGCCAGAAGTAACTTCTGCAATGCAGAGGGGTTCGAGGATGTGCAGAACTTAGAAGGAACACTCCCAGTAAAGGTATTAGAACTAAGGTCAAGAACTTGAAGCTCAGTACAATTTGTAAGAGATAAAGGCACTGAACCGGTAATGTTGTTAAATGGTACATAAAGATATTTCAGATTACGAAGATTACTGACAACGGAAGTGAGAAAATCTCCTGAAAGGAGATTATTGCCAAGGTTTAGGCTCTGCAAAGAAGAAGAACACGATACAAAGTTCGACGGCAAACCTCCAGTAAGTCTATTTCCTGAAAGATCCAATTCCTGCAAAGTCCCACAAGCCTGACTCAATTCAGGAGGAATATCCCCAAAGAACTGATTATAAGCTAAATATAACTGCCTCAAATTCTTCAACCCTCCCAACAAAGCACCGGGAATATTCATTTGTAGCTCATTATGAGAAAGGTCAAGAATCTCCAAAACCTCACAGTTACTCAGACTAATAGGAAACCCATTACCAGAAAGTCTATTCTGAGACACATTGAACAAAGTAAGATTACCACAATGCCCAAAATCAAGACTAGAAAAGCTACCAGAGAAGTTATTGTGGGAAAGATCGAGATGCTTGAGTGATGGTGGAGAATTTGCGACAAAACTAGATGGTATCTCCCCAGAGAACAAATTATATGAAAGGTCTAAAACCGATAGACTCTTACAAGATAAAGGAATTGTTTCAAGATTACCAGAGAACTTATTATTAGAGAAATTGAGAAAATTCAAATTCTGGCAAATAGAGAGACACTGAGCCAAAATCGTAGAATCAGAAATACTATTGCCAGATAAATCAAGCTGCAACAAAGAAGGACCAAACCGGAAAATACCACCAGGAATCAAATTGTGTGACAGATTAACATGAGCCAAATGATTACATGACACAAGAAAGGACTTTCCAGGTAAAGGATCAGAGATATTATTGGAAGACAAGTCAAGCGTTTCCAAAGCACAAACTGATGTTGCAGAAAGATCACCAGCAGAAAACAAATTACCTCTCAGACTGAGAAGCTTCAAAGATGGCAAAGCAGTGATAAGGTCAGGCAGGTGGAGACTGCCAATGAGGCCAGTACTTGTGAGGTTGAGAGCAGTAACATGGCCAGCAGAACAAGAGACACCAAACCAAGAACACGGACTAGAGGAATTAGCAGTCCAGTTGATTAGGATCTTATTTGGATCGGATTGAACAGAGGATTTTTTGAAAGCCAATAACCCCGCAACTTCATCATTACTGGAAGAAGCCAATTTTAGAAAGAGTAGAAGTACATAACCAAAAATTACCATAATTCTCCATTGTTTCTTCATTTTGTTGTCAGATTTTTTCAACTGGATCCCAATTTGAGCTCAAACAAGCTCTATTTATGATATGAAATTGAATCATAAAATAAATCTTAAATCTTCCTTTTCTCCTCCATTTTTTTCTCTGTATCTTCCATTTAACAGCAGCAACATCATCTTCTTCTCCATATTTTACAATTTGAGATCTGTTCTTCTTCTGGGTTTCATTTCTCCATATTATCTAACCAACCCTCGTTGCTTCAAAACCTAAAATGTCAAAAACAAAATTACTTAGATGCTGTTGGTAATCAAGAAAGATAAAATTCAGAATAATGACAAGAACAAGCAAATGAAACAAAAAGAAAAGAAAAAGAAAAAAGAAAGTACCGAGTGTTATTAGGTGATGTAATAGGCAGTTGTGACAAGTTGAGTACAAGTCCAAGAAACAATAAGAGAAGGCCGTTAAAGAAGACAGGCAGAGAGAAAGAGAGAGAGAAATAATGGATACGATTTGCAGAACTGTCGGCTGTCACTCAAAACTTAGTACTATTCAGACGAATCCACCACCAGTCACACCATCACCAATTATTATATTTTATACATATTTTTTTAAAACAAAAAGATTTCAGTTCAGATCAGAGGAGACTTTTCTTGGTAGTCATTATACTCCTCCTCCTCCTTCTGGTTCAAAGCTTAGGTAAAGAAGAAGAAAGAGAAAGAGCAAAAATGTCAAGAAGAAAAGGAGAGTCGTGGAAGACCAAGTAAAGTGACATGAAAGAGAGGGAATAGAATAGAATTTTAGAATACTGAAGAGGACAAGTTGGGGGGGTGGGGGGGGGAGAGAGAGAGAGAGAGAGGGGCAAGGAAGAGGAAATTGAGGAAGAAATGCCTGCTTCCTAATTTTTAATTATTTAAATTATTTTTTCTTAATTTTCGAGTCCAGTCAAACTTTGGATTTGATCTATTTTTTTATTTATTTTTGTCTTGTTTGAAATGGCACAGCTTGTACGTCTCTCTGTCACTTTTTTTAATTTAATTTAATTTAATTTTGTTTGTTTGTTTTTAATATATTAATAATAAATTAAAAAAAAGTGGTAATGGATAGGATAATTCTTGTTGTGCCATATTTCTATAAAACTGTAACTCTTTAGCCCAACATTGGCACGAGACGCTAGCTGAGCTTACAAGCTATTTTCAGTTCTAAAATTTTGATGAAGGCCAAGGGATTCTCCTCCTTCAAGATTTAGACCAGACCGACCTATTCAAAAAAATATTTTATTTCAGAAATCATGCCAACTCTAATTTAATCCATTTAATAAATTTATAATTTTTTATTTAAAATAAATAAATTTTATAAAATTTATTTACAAATTTATATTTTGTGTTTCATATGTAAGGATTGAAGATTTAAATTCTACAAATTCAATTCAATCGATTTGAATATAATTAAACTAGTTGCTATAAAAAAAAGTGAAATTTTCAAATAAATTCTAAAAATTTGGACAATCTAAAATTTTATGACAAACATACCCATCCTTTTAGTCTTCTCAAAATTATTATATCATGGGCATTTAAAAAAAAATAAGAACATGAGTTTTCAATTTTAATTTATTATAAATATAAAAAATTCATAAATAAATTTTATATTTTGAATTCATCTATTAAGAATAAATATTTTTTATATTTTAATCAATATTTTTATATGGCAGCTAAAAAGGAGTTAAAAAAAAAAAAAAGAAATGGTACTTGGAAGCAAAGACCATACATACTGTAAATACGTATCCCTAAACTCTTGCACCAGGAAAAATGGTATTATGTCATGAAGAGTGAAGACAATACCTCAAAAAGTAAATTCAAACCCTAATCCTAATGCAGTTGTTGAGGTTTGGAGTGCCGGACAGGCAATTCATCCTATTAAAAAAAAGAAAAATTAAATAAAAAAATATTTAATTATTCTTTTTTGAGACTAATCCATCTTTTAATAAATAAATAAATAAGTATAAATAAAATCTTTCAACCAAAAATAAAAAAAAAAATTTCATTTTCCCTTAGGCTTTACTTTTGCTCCAATTGGATGACTAACTTTCTTCGTTGGAATAGTTCTTGTGTATTTTTTTTCCACATTAAAGACAAAAATAGTATAAGGAATTCCTTTATGATCACTTTATAGTGTATCTACAACCTTTTTATTATTTTTTTTATAAGAAATTTTTTTTTTCTCAATATCAACAATTTTATTTATTCTTATGCCCTGCCCTTCCCTTATAAAAATTCCAAATGAGTACCAAATGTGATTTTAATTTTATTTCCATGTGATGACATTGGTTTTCTTTTTTCCATATATATATATATATATATATTAATATTCCTTATGGAATGTGTGCTTTTAAGAAATGTTTTTCATTATTATCCATCAATTGCTTTTATTAAAATAATTCTAGTTCTTTGGGATTTGTATTAAGAGATTTACAATTAAGAGAGCTTATCCTTTAATATCACATTGTTATTGTGTCTCCTACAAATTATGAGCATTTATTTATTTTTTGCCAAGCATGTCTAATCTAATTTTATTTATAAGAGCATTTTTGTGACATTTTATAAAAAAATAATTCATATAATATTTAATTTTTAACATTTTATAAAAATTTAATCGAATAGTTAAGAGTTAAAAGTTATTAAAATAATTAACAACTACTAAAATAGCTAATTTTGTTGAACCCCATATTTAGACTGTGTTCGGTAATAACTTTTTAAGTAGCTTTTTACGTTTTGACTAACGCTGAACGCTGCTTAAAAAGTTCGGTAATATAATGTTTGGATTAACTTTTAGAGGGTAGAGTAACTTTTTGTAAGAAGTTAACTCATGTAACATTTAACTTTTACCGTTTCATAAAACGCTACTCAAACAATTAACAGTTAAACGCTACTAAAACAACAAACAACTATCAACACAATTAATTTTACCGAATAGACTCTTAGAGTGTCTCGGAATTTCTCAATATTAAAAGAGCTGAAATATGGGTAAAAGGAAGAAATGGAAGGGTTAAACAATTGATGTAGTTAGGTAGGATAGACCCAAAAAATGAAAGGCCAAGGTTAATGAATTTGTTTAGGTCAATGATATTAAACAATATGGGCAGCATAGAAGCATGCTTCTCAATCTTACATCATGATATTGAAATCACATTTAAAAAAAAAAAAAAAAGAATCAAACCCTAAATTTGAATGTGGAGAGAATATGAGAACAATGAAGGATTCTTCAACATATATAGGAAATGATGGAAGGGAAAATGGACTTGAGTTTAATGGGTTAGAGTTGTCTTAAACATATTACAATTATTAGTAATCAAGTCTTGAAATAAAAAAAAATTAAAATTCAGACCTGTCAAAAAAATATATTACTATTATTAGTAATTAGTTTCAAATACCATTGGAGTTAATTATATTTTTAATTTTTTGTAAAATTGATTAATTAATTGTTAATCTAATTAATTTTATCATTATGAAAAAAAACAATTGAAAAAGAAAATGGTGGTGGGTCGGCTGGGACCGGGAGTAAATAAAAGTAAATAAAAAAATAAAAAAAGGAATTGTTAAACACAATTTTTTAAAAGAGGGTGAAAATGGCACGGGGCGCGGGACGTGGGGCAGTGTGGATGTAATTTCGCGTTTTGGATGTATTTGTAATTTTAAAATTGTAGATATTATCAAATATTTAAATAAAAATAAAAAGTGGGGAAGCATTTTGTCAGTATGCACTGCGCACGAGCGCATCCTATTCTCAATCACCCAATCCTTCTCTAGATTCCCATTTTGTTCCTTTCTAGACAACCTTATATTTTTAAGCTGACAGTCGTAGATGACTGATAATGGTGAAGGATTGCCGGTCGCGGTATCATTTGCGGTGGCTATCGGTAATAAGTTTATAAAAAAAATTAACTTTTTTAGAAATATAAAAAACAGTTTAAAAAATATTTTTCAAACAAGTTATTTTTTAGACTCTGAGCCAGCCTAAGTATATATACACAAACAGGTAACACATATGGATATATATAGACAAAAAAACTAACACATCATTTTCACTACTCTAAGCAATATATATACACAATCATTAAATAAAATACTGTTTTATGACAAGCAAATGGCGGAATAATCGCAAAGAAACCAGGCTAATTTGTGGACCGTCGCTTTTATTTTATTTTATTAATATTTTTTTATTACATGATATGGAATGAAAGTATAAATATAAAGTGATTTTCAATTGCCCCCACTCCACCATCCCTTCTCTTGTTTGGTTGCGAGGAAATACAAACACTTTCACCTTTTCTTATTTTGAAAGTTACACGTGTAAGATACAAAAGGCCAAATAATAATAATAATAATAATTTGACCAGTAATTTTTTAATTTTTCTTTATATAAAAACTCCAATGAACTGAAATAACATACGAATGACAATCGTTTTAAATAATATTTATTAAATTAATAATATTTTTTATGGTCTCTGTATTTTTTAAAAGACATGAGAAGACCAATAAAACTACAATCCGTTAAAACTATTTTCTTTTATTATAATAATTATGATTTTCATTTAATTGAACAGATGAGACTGTTGAAAGTAAAATGTAGGTTAATAGAATTAATCTCATTTCAGAAAATGAATTTAATTGATTTTTTTCTTTATTTTTATTAATAATTTTTTTCTGCGATATTTTATTTCCAATCAAACATGTCCGTAGCAAAGCAACCAAAAGATTTAAAATCAGAGAAGACTTCCTTCTCGGAGTGGGTCCCGACGTCCTTTTCTTCCGTTGCACGAGGGCTTGGGTATCAATTGTCCAAGTACTAATATGTAATATCCATTCGTGTGTTATTTCCTTGACTTTTCCTTTTTTTCTTTTTTAATTTTAAATTTCAGTTGGGAAGGTATTATTGTCATTTGTCAAATATCTCAATGTGGATTGAGTCGTCACATTGCATATTGCACTTAAGACATGTTTCGATATGTGATAAGCAACTCATATAATTCAAATTTTGAATTTCTATCCATGTGGTGAATACATGCCACAAAATATTAAAATATATATAAAAAATAACTTTCAATTATTATTATCAATTTCTCGGTCTCATTAACGATTTAAATATTTAAAATTTTTTACTGACCGAATTCAAATTTAAAATTCTTTTAACATATCAAAGTATTGCATTAGAAATGAACATGCAACCAATTTTAACAAGTGACCATAAATCTGAGTCAATATGACCAAAATTAATGGAATTTTTATTATTTAAAATACGATCAAAATATTAATAATAAATGGAATTTTTATTAATAAAAAAAGATAAAAATTTAAAATTTTGACGAGTAGAAGTTGTGGATGCTGTTTGTTTGAAAGGAACAACATAACTCTTGCATAATAGAGTTTGATTTGAAGTAAAAAGCAATTCTGAATCGTTTGTTTGTGTTTGAAATTTCGAAAATTTTCCTGCCAAAAAAAAACATTTAAAATTTTTGAAAGAAGGAGGAGTGTAGCAAAAGGGAAGAGAGAGGTCCCTGTCTGGCTTCGGTCCAGCTAGACAGGTGGGACCCTCCCCGAAATATTTGACTTTAATAGGCATATTGCGTTTACAAATGGGAAATTCTTATGAAACGTGTCCTCCAACTCTTCCTGTGTTAGTTGGAATTGGTTAGCTTCAAATAGACGTTTTTCTTTTTCTTGTTTCTTTTTTATATTACCTTCTTCAATGTGATTTCCATAGATACATAACAACAAGTTGTTAATTACATGTATTCCAATTGAAAAAAAAATTGTTAATTACATATTTATATATAACAAATTGGAGATTGGACCGAAAAGAGTATATTGCATTTCGAGTAAATTTTTTATCTGTAAGATTAGAAAATGGGAATCTAAATGGCAATTGTTAAAAAAAATTTATGTAATATTACCTTTTATCCTTTTTATTTTTAATAACTCTAATTTATAAATTTTATTAATTTTGATGATAAAATCTGACATTTGTGTATCAAATTTACATAATTAAAAATTATTTATGTATTTTTATATATTAAACATAATAAGTGTGGAGTTATATTTGAATTTCATTAAATTTTATGAAATTATTTTATAGTATTTTAAATTTTTTTATACATAAGAGATCTAATGTATCAGAATAATGTCGAGGGCTATACATCAGGAGTATTCATCCCATTTGAATAATCTTCATCAAATTTGTAATATTTTTTATGATGAAGATGATTCGAATTTTTTTATATTTTCTACGAGATGACTAAAACCATATTCGATTAACATAGTATCTAGCATTGTAAAATTAATTCATGATAATGATACTACTTGATTAGAATGAAAAAGAAAAGAAAAGTTATGATTCATTTGAAAATGAGATTTTTAGTTGTTTGAGAAGCAATAAATACTATTATTGTAAAAAGAAAGTAAATCCATTTAGTTGATTGCATACTCCATTACCCATTTGCCTTTTCTTTACTATTAGTGATGAACTTTACTAATCTAATCTAATATCTTGTGGGATCAATAAGGTTTTGATTTTTTTTACCTCTACATGTCATAATGGAGTGGGAAAGTAATATTTATCAAATAATAATTTAAAAAAAATACTTAAATAGTGGAACCCATCTTTGGGGTGGGCCTAGGCAAAATCTTTTTTCTCATTAGACCTACCAACCCAAATTAGGGGATTTGATTTTTATTGTTTTGCTTTTCTTTTTTTCTTTTTCCCTTTTCTTGTTATAAGTCTTTTGTTTTGACATTAGGAACCGACCAAATTATTAGTGAAAGCAATTGCAATTTCCATCATGGCAATATGTATATATTCAAATATTAAAAAAAAAATCATACCTATTTTATCTCTGAAGTTATAAATTTATATATCATTTCACATTCGCGGTAAAGAGATTTTAATTTTTATATGTAAAATATTGATTTGATGCACAGTAAGTTCAATTTTTAGAATAATAATTTTTATATTATTCACTGTTTAGCCAATTTAATTTTATAAATTGCAGCATTTGATAAAATAATTTAGCAAGTTAAAAGAAAAATTTAGAGCAACGCAAGATAGAAGTGGAGAGAGAAATTTATGCATTTGCAAAGTTTTACTTCAATATGAGGGTGATGATTGGGGATATAATTCTATTTAAAAAAAGAAAACATCTTTTGTTGTTCCTACATCATAGGGATTTAGTGGGCTCACAAGCTAAAGTCCAAAACACTACAAGATAAGGGCACTTCTAAAGATCCAATAGATTACCAAATTGGGCTACAAAATGGTGGTGGGCCTAACATCCATGAGTAAGGAATGTCCTGTTCGGAAAATATAAATTAATATGTAAAATATGGTTTTGTCAAATAAATAAATTCTTTTTGAAATATATTCAATCATAATTTTATCTTCACCTATCACATCATTTTATTCTTATTTATTATTTTAATTAATAGACAAAATATCCCACTTCATTATTAATAATGATTACTTAACAAATAAAACATTTTAATAAAACGGAAATGAAAATGTTCAAATGTTCAGAGTCCGAAGCTTAAAAAGCTAGACAAAAACCATCTAGCGGGCTTTGGTTGACCCTTGCACTTATTTCATTTGTTGCAAAGTTTGCTTCGCTGAATCCAAAAATAGCTGGACTATGGAACAGAACCATCAATACAGCGCCGGGAGCATAGATGAGGGTACCTAACAAGACAAATTCACTATTTCTGTATTGCAAGAAGAAGTACATGTAGGAACCCTAACAAGACAAAATCACGCACAAACACAGATAAGGAGATTGTTTTGAACTTACCCATCATCACAGCCAAAAGAAATGTAAAGACTGGATCGAACAACATAAATTGAATTTGTATAACTGAGGCCAAGAAGAAGCAATAGCTGGTTCCCAAATATTCTATGAAACGACAAAACTAAATAGACTGATTAATGGAAGCTGTATCAGTCTAACATTAAGATATATGAAACTCAATAAAGGAACAATACCAACAAAACTTTATAAAGGAAATTAACTTGTCTAAACTGCAGAAGTAAACTCACTGATTAATCAATAGCAACCGATGATTGAATAGCACGTCCTTTTCTTATCATGCCCGAGCATGGTAGTCACGGAATACATTTGATTAATAAGAAAAAGAAAAAGAAGAAATTGAATTCACTTGAGCCAACAAGACTAAGCAATAGCAATGGAAAAGGAAGAATATTCCAATTAGTCGTCGATGGTAAGTAATAGCAGTAGGAAACAGAACAAAGCGAAATTTGGAATTTGAGATTGGAAAGAGAACCAAGTGGAAATGAGTAATTACGTAGGATTGCGAGAGTTAAGATAATATATGACTATTAATTATTTAAATAAATAATTAGAAAATTTATGAGATCCAATCAAATAAAAATTTAATATATATATATATATCCTTTGTTTAATATTTGTTCTTTATTTTTATATGAATAATTAATTTTTTACAATACTATATTATTATTATTCACGTTAAGTTGAAGGAAAATAGCTTTTTCTGATTGATATTATTAAATTATTAGTTAGATTTGCATTTTTTTAATAAGATTTATAATTAAATAAAAAATTTGTTAAAATAATAATTTATCATTTTATTTTTTAGCCAACTAAAAAGAAAGGGTCATTATCAAATTTAATCCTGTCGATTTCTTTTAACACAAATGTTCTATATTATAGAGTTATAGATAATAGATAAATATATAAACAAAAAACCCTAAAAAATAGAAGCGTAGTATAAAGCAACTGTTATCGAATCATCTTCTCCAGTTCCTTTGGTCAAAACCCTAGGCCGCAGTCGCCATGGCCGTAATAGAGAAGGAAAAGAAGCCACATACTTCTCAGGATGAAGAAAATAAGAAGAATAGGAAGCGAAAGCGAAACCGAGCGAAAAAAGCTCCAGTCACAGAAGAACCAGAGGAAAATCAAATTGAAGAAGAAGAAGTTGAACATGAAGACGAGGAGGAGAGAGAAATCGAGAGTTTGAAATTAAAGAAGAAAGAGAAGAAGAAAAAGAAGAATAAGAAGGTGGAGAATGAGGTCAAGAGCAGTGAGGAGAAGAGTGCTGAGGAAGAGTTGGATGAAGAAGACACGAAGAAGGAAGAAGAGGAGGGAAATGAAAAGGAGGAGAAGAAGGTGAGGAGCGGGAGTGGCATTATGAGTACAGAGTCCTTCGAATCTTTGGGATTATCTGAGCCCACCTTCAAGGCTGTTCAGGAGATGGGATTTCAGTATCTAACTCAGGTATTTTTATTCAGAGTTTTTTTTTTTTGCGTGCTAAAAGTAAGATTCATGGAAATTGTAAGTTTTCTGTCATTTCCAAGAAAAATTCAATGAAAACAAGGAAAGAAATTGTGATAAAAAACAGATGGTGTGAAACTTAAAAACAGACGAATGGTGATTGCTTGCGACAATGGAGGATTATCGATCAAATATATAGTATCCTATTTTTCTTTTTCTTTTTCTTTTTCATTCATGCCATCTGCTTATGCAGATTCAAGCTAGAGCTATTCCGCCCCTTCTAATTGGAAAAGATGTTCTTGGTGCTGCAAGGACTGGTTCTGGGAAAACACTTGCTTTCTTAATACCAGCTGTGGAGTTGTTATATAATGTTCGTTTCACTCCTCGCAATGGAACAGGCGTTGTTGTCATTTGCCCTACAAGAGAACTTGCCATACAGGTGAAGTTACTGTAATAACCTCATGGCATGCTGATTTTCACATCTTTTGGCCAATAGTTTTAGCCAATGCTACCTAATAACGTATCAGCTAGAATGTCTGTAAATAATCTCTAAGCAAGCAGTGGAATTACTTGTATTGAATGATATTTGCTGCTCTTTTTTTTTTCATTTTGTTTTGCAAAAGTGAAATCAAATGATTTGCGCTATCTTGCTTCTTGATACTTGAATTTCTTTTGCATTTAAAATTTTAAAAAATCTACTTCAAAGTTGTGGCGTCTTTATGAACCCTGTTATACTGACGAATTAGTCATTTGTCACAAGAAATATGGATCCGAAGTGTTTGGTGGTCTCGACGTCAAAGCAAATGGTTGAGTATTGTACTCTATAGTGATGTCTGGTCTTCTTCCTATGCAGAAGTTATAGGATTTTCCATCTTATCAAATAATTTTAAATGCACCATAAATTATGTGATTGTTTCATTTTTCCTCGCAATTTTTTGATTTTTAAATTTTTTATTAATTTAATCATCACAATCATAGCCTGAGAGGAAGGTGATGTGACTTTGCATTGGCTGCATCTATAGGTTATAAATTTACTTGTTAAGCATAATTAGAAGTACAAGAAAGAACAAGTTTTAGCATTTTCCCAAGAGATGGAGCTTTGGCCCAGGTAGAATGGATTCAGATCAAATGGAATTAGTAGTGAAGAAATAGCTGCAAATGGCACAGCCATGTAGGCACGCTTGGCACCATGAAAGTGTCCCAGTAAAAAAATTACACATAAAGGAAGTGTATATTCTGCATAATATTTCTATGTGTATATTAGTAAGTCTATCTGTTAATATATTATCTACTGCTATGCAATCTTTTTAATCTTTCGGTTTTCTTGATTGATCCTTCAAGATGTACTTAGTTCATAAACAGTCAATGATTAGAGAAGCTTAGTCCTATTGTTGAGACTATAGCTGCTAAATATTATGGTTTCATGTGTTGCCTTGGATGTTGTAACTCTGACATTCATCTGCCCATTTCAACATTCAAATTATTCAGACTCATGCTGTGGCCAAGGACCTTCTCAAATACCACTCGCAGACACTTGGCTTGGTTATTGGGGGTTCCGCTAGAAAAGGAGAAGCAGAACGTATTGTTAAAGGGGTAAATTTATTGGTTGCAACCCCTGGTCGTCTTCTTGATCATCTTCAAAATACGAAGGGTTTTATATATAAGAATTTGAAGGTAATGTGTGTATATTCTTTAATCTTTGTGATTGTACACACATACACACGCACACACTCTCCTTTTCTCTCTCTCTAAAAACTATGGTTTTATACACATTTCCAAAATCCAAAGTGTTTATATACTTTTCCTCAGAAACTAAAAAAAATTGTTTGCAGCACATGCTATGTTCTGATTTATTCAAAAACAAATTTCAACTTGTAGTGCCTCATGATTGATGAAGCAGATAGGATACTGGAGGCGAACTTTGAGGAAGAAATGAAACAAATCATCAAGCTTCTACCGAAGGTAATTTAATTAGAAATATCCACATTATTTGCAGAGAACGTCCTCATAAAGAATGGTGTAAATACAACTGTGTCAAACAGGCTTAGGATTTCTGTCTCGGTAGTAGTGATAACAGCAGTAGTTAACTAAGCTTTTCAAGTGCTGTAATAATTACTTTTGTTGCTACATTGACCTCGCTGACTCAATTTTTGACTTCATTTTATCATTGACAACAGAGGTTCGTGGATTGTTTTAAAATATTTCTTGATTGTTATCACTAGCTGAAACTGGGTTTTGACTGATAACGCAATGCTTAGATTGGCAATAGTTTCTTGCTTTCAGTAGTTGCAATCATGGTGTAGTACTTTAGTTTTGTTTTAGGTAACATTAATTTTTTTTTCACCTGATGGGTTTTCCAATTAACGTGCAGAATAGACAAACTGCTTTATTTTCGGCAACTCAAACTAAGAAGGTTTGTGTTAAGACTGCAGAATCTTTCATTGGTTCAGATTTATTTTTTATATCGGATCACCTAGTCATGTTTATCTGTTAGATATCAGTTCTCTCTCTCTATGTATAATTCAACAAGTCAGTATTCAACAAAAACAGCCTTTCTGCTTTTCTGAAGTGAAATTTGAAGTTCATTGATTCCTTTTCGACTGTGCTGAGTGCTGATACTGTTTCTTTTTTTAATTAACTTCCAGGTTGAGGATCTTGCCCGCTTATCGTTTCAGACAACGCCCATCTATATTGATGTGGATGATGGAAGAACTAAGGTGGATATATTATTGGCTATTAGGTTTCTTATTCTGTGATGAATTCTGACCCTATATATACATGCTTTGCATGCACAAAAAGATCTGTGCCTTTAATCTATCAGATGTTGGGCGTTGTAGGTCACAAATGAAGGTTTGCAGCAAGGCTATTGTGTAGTGCCTAGTTCCAAGAGATTTATTCTTCTCTACTCCTTTCTAAAGAGGAACTTGTCGAAGAAAGTAATGGTCTTCTTCTCTTCATGCAATTCAGTCAAATTCCATTCCGAACTTCTCAGATACATTCAGGTCGAATGTTTTGACATCCATGGGAAACAAAAGCAACAAAAACGAACCTCTACCTTTTTTGATTTCTGCAAAGCAGAGAAGGGGATACTGCTATGTACTGATGTCGCAGCTCGTGGACTTGATATTCCTGCTGTGGTATGTATCTTGTGACTTGTATGTTTGGTCGTGGTTAATATGTTTAATTCCTTCTCTTGTAATTGTTATAACAATAACCTCAGTATATGTTTTATGCAATTGTTTTTTATTTAGATTGTTGTGTATTTGCATTCATGCAACATGTGCGCACTCGTTGTAGAGGCCAAACTGTTTCCTCTGTAGAAAAGCTCAGTATTTAAAGAATGATGACATTGATTTATGTATTTGAACTTGTTGCAAAATTTTGTTTCTTAAATAGTGGAGACATTTGATAATAATTAGGAATCCAATACAGAAGTTCAGATACTGAGGTAAATTAATGAAATAGAGCCTCATGGTGGGAATATATGAAGTTTGATGGAATAAAAATTTAATGGCACGTTGAAGAAATATAAACCATTACATTGCATTACTGTTTATCAAATTCTTGTAATGAATATGGCTGGGCAGTGAGAAGTGACATGGTGCATTTCAGTTAATACCCTGGTTCATTCCAATTGGAGCTGTAGACGTGGGTCCCGCTTTAATGGGGTGCAATTGTAACAAAAGCTGTTAATTCTGGAGCCTAATTTTGAAGTTGGGATGCAATTATAACGAAAACTGATAGTTGGGGTGACTGGGGTTTAAGGTGGATCTGGGGTATATGTGGTTATTTTCAATTAGAGATGGCTAGATTGGGATTGTTACGGCAGCTTTTTGGAATGCTGGGGTAATCATCTTCCTCTAAATTTTGAACGTGTGTTCAGGTAAAGGCTAGCTTTAACCCACCTATCCAAAGGGAAATGTTTATTCTGGTGTTTGCTACTCTAATTAAGAAAGAACTGGAATCATAGGCTGTTCTAACATTTTGTTATGCATTTAGCTGAAGAAAGATTGGTGGAAGATAAGGTTTGTGTTTAACCATCATAGGACCTCACCAAGAAAACTAGTTCTTAATTAATCTCTGTTAGAAGTAGAAGCGTACTGCGGATTTTTTTTTCCTTCAGTTTGTAAATGTTAATGACCTTTTGTTTTTCTTCTTTCCTTTTAGGACTGGATAGTGCAGTATGATCCTCCAGATGAACCCAAGGTTCCTCCATGATCTTTCCTGGTTAACATGTTTTAAGTTTTTGTCTAGCTTGTTATTTTCATTAACATATAGATTGGAATTTTGTAACTTTCAGGAGTACATTCATAGGGTTGGTCGTACAGCCCGTGGAGAAGGAGGAAAAGGAAATGCTCTGCTTTTTCTGATTCCAGAAGAGTTGCAATTTCTGCGTTATCTGAAGGTATAGTAAATATTAACAGGGTTTAAATGCAATATAGACTTATTTTTGAACCATTAGGACCATGTCCTTTCTCTGGGTTTGTCTCATGAATGAAGAACTAGCTACCTTGAATTCTGGTGTCTATTAAATGGAAAAGAAAAATAATTAAAGGATAAAGTTTACTATTATAATTGCTCGTTTTTATTCTAATTTCATATGTACTTCAGGCTGCAAAAGTCCCTGTTAAAGAATATGAATTTGATGATAAGAAGCTGGCAAATGTTCAATCTCATCTGGTATGTTCTTGTTTACCATGTTATATTTTATTTTTCCTAATAACTGAAATGGAAAGAAGCTTAGACTGAGCTATTCTATTGGTGCAGGAAAAGTTGGTCAGTAATAATTATTATTTGAATAAGTCTGCTAAAGATGCATATAGATCCTACATATTGGCCTACAATTCACACTCTATGAAAGACATATTTAATGTCCATCGCCTCGATCTGCAGGTATCATTTTTATCATTCTTATCATTTTTAATAACTGAAATCATGTTTGAGAATGAATTTTGGTTAAAGTGGTATATTTCAATTCAGGGTAGGGAAGAAAATTTTGCTAGGGACCACATATTGTGAGGGAGTCTTTTCTTTTCCTCCCGAAATCTTAATGTAATCTCTTCATTTTTGTTAGTTCTCACCAATATGAAGTACGAACACTTCAATCTTGAATACACACCATATCAGAAACAGCTCCCAACAAATTAATATGACATGACACGACTTGCTTCCAGTGCGTGGGTCATGTCCTTTTTTTTTTTTTCTTTTTAAAGAAGAGCTGTGTTTTGTGTCATAGCAAGCATAGGGTCCTGGGTTTGTGTCCTTGCTTCACGGGTATCCATTTGCAATCTTGAGGAAATTATAGCAGCAATTGCAATGAAAAGAAAATGATGATCAGGGGAAATTTGAAATAGGACCTTGTATTTTGGAAGATAGATGTGACTGTGGCTACCAACTATGCCATAGGCTTGTTTGGCTTGGTTGAAACTTCTTTTTCAGAAAAGCATTATTTTAGAAGCTTTTGAGAAAAAGCTGCTTCAGAGTATTATTAGCTGTTCTGAAGCTTTTATGATTAGTATGTATGAAATTCACTTTAAAGACAAATTTTAATAGCTTGTAATTAATATTTTCAAAAGTTTTTTCTTTTTTTTTTTCTAAACAGCAGCTCAAGCAGAATTGTCAAACATACCATATATGCCTTTTGTGACAAGACTGATGGTTTAAAGTTGTTGGAATTTTGGCAGGCGGTTGCATCTTCACTCTGCTTTTCTTGTCCGCCAAAGGTGAATCTGAACATTGACAGCAGTGCCTCCAAATTTAGAAAGAAGGCACATAAAGGAAGTCGAAATGGATTTAGCGAGGGCAACCCTTATGGAAGGCAGAGGGATGAAGAAGATAATCGACAATTCGTAAGACATTAGCAGGAGTTATCTCAGCAAGCCACGCCTGAATCCACACTAATGTTACATTGATAACCTGTAATTTAGCAGTAACATGGCTTTTTTTTTTTCCTGGAGTATGGTGGCCCTCCAAAAAAATTTTGTTTGTTGTGATCTGCTTTACTTGGGGACCTGATGTTGATCATACATCATTCATAGCATAATTCAAAATCTGGCGTAAAATGTTTAAATATTTTGATTTTGCTCTGATAAATTTTATTTCTCTGTTTGAAGTTGCCATACATGTTCTCAATTAAGCTGAAAGTAAGTTATTGAATGAATTTAGATAGCTGATAGCTAATTTTTTAGCTGAATTGAAATGTCAATTGTCCATTTCAAATTGATTCAAAAGTCTTTCTGATCTAATAATATATTTTTCAAAAGTTCAAAGATAAATCGAGGAATATTAAAGAAAAGATAAAAAAGAAAGTGTACTTTTCAGTTATTATAAATTGGTTCATATATATAGGAATAAGCTCAATTTGCTCTCTAAATTTAGGGGCAATGTTTAATTTGGTCCGAGTCAATTTTTCTTTTTAAATAATTTACCTCCTGAATTCGTATATAACAAATAAATTTTAATATTTTTAACAAATAAAAATTATTTTAAAATTTTAAAAAAAGCTTATTTAAAAATAAAACAAATAGTCACTGTTTTTTCTTTGAATTAAAAAATAATTACATAAGATATTTGATTAAAAAATATTTATTATTTTTTAATTATTTCTAATTCTATTTGATCTAATATAAACATTTTAATTTTAATTTAATATTTATTTTCTTTTAAGCAAAAAAAGATTTTTATTCTTTTATTGCAAATTCAGGAATTAAATTATGCAAAAAGTTAATTTTTAGCCAAATTGAAGATTGTTTCTAAGTCTTTGGAACAAATTGAGCTCTATTCTATTCAAATATATATCAAAAAATAAAATAATATTATGAAAATGACAGAATTAGTTATGAAACCCACAAGTCAAGTGCAAGTAGCAAACACAAGAGTAACGAACTTGACAGATGGATATGGATGACGTTCCGAGTAATGTCTGATGTGAAGTGGCAATGGGCACACCAACCAACGCGCTTTCCTCTTCTGTTTGTTATTCTTTCTTTACACTATCAAGAAAATCAAACAGTCATAGGCTTTCCCTTCAAACCCACCACCGAACTAAGAGGTGAAGTCTTTTTCTTTTTACCTCCACGTCTTTTGCTTATCCAGTTCTTCTTCTTCTTCTTTATTTTTTTATTTTTATCAATTGTATCAAGTGCTACTGGTTTGGATCATCTTTTTATTTTCTTATTAATTCCTTTTTCCTTAATGGGTTGGTTGGATTGTATTGCGTTTCTTTGTTACTGTTGTTGATTCATGCTCTAGTTACTCAATGAAGGGTTAGATAATTGTCAAATTGTTTTGTGTAATGGCTTTGTTCTTGCGTGGTGATTTGAGAATAATCTTTGCTGGAAAAATAGATCAATTTTCATTTCTTGTTCCTGAGAAATTAGTTATCTTAGATTGGTAAAAACATGGATTCTTTGTAGCCTCTTATGTGGATGAACTGATGCCAATTAATTTGCAGTTCTCCCCAATTTTTCATCCATTCCAAATCAAAAGCGAGATAGATGAGCTTTGGAAATTCAAGGCTATTCTCACTTAATTTCTTTTTGGCATTAATTAATGTGAATGAAACAAAATGTTGTCAAATTCATTTGAAATTTCATATTTTCGTGTTTGGTATAAATGAAAATGTTGAGTTTAGTGAACTCAACATAATTAAAATAAATTCTATAATTTATAAGTGACTTTTATATTTCAAAAATTCAAATCTATTTATACCAAATAAAGGGTTCGCCTTTCTTATTTATGTTACTAATGTTTGTTCATTATCCTGTCACTGGTTTCACATGGAATATGAAGACTAATATAGAAGTGTTTGCTTGCTTAATTGATTCCACATATGACACTAAACTTGATAAAGACTCATCAGAAGCTCAACTCCTTGGAGTTTGGAGTATGGCTACCAATTCGTAATAGTCGGTGGCATATGGATTTCTGGATATACCTTGAAGAAGGATTTCTTGTTGATGAACTTTAGGAGTTTTAGTCTAAAATTGGATTTTTAATCCCTTTTTTTTGTCGGTAGTCTCTTCATCTCTCTCCTAACATAATCCATAATTTTTTGTTTTCTACACTTTCAAGGACTGAAATGAAGAAATTTTTCTGGTACACATGTAGGTCAAAATTATCAGTCTTATAGAATTTTAAGTACGAAGTTACGTTGATTCTATCAGTACAAGTTGTAACACCGGTGAATTTTCCATAATTTGGCATAAGCATGTTGCCTTTTTATGCTTTTGCCGCTTCTGAATGCTACTGATCTTTGAAGCGTTCTATTTTACATACCAATAGAATTAGAACAAGACTATTCACATTCTTTTGAGCTGGATGATGATTTGATGAGCTACTTGTATGGCAGATGTTGCATTATGTTTATTCTTACATATCAACAAGCAACAATAACTCCTGGCAATAGGCTGGGCTGGGGACTGATTCAGTTCTTAGATCTAGAGATTGCTTAGAATAGAAAGGAAATTAGGAATAATACAAGTCTAAACATTCGCATTATGAATGTCATTCTCATTTTCTTGCTTCTTTGTCCAAATTAATGCATGCATGTAGGATTGACATTTGAACTTTTGATTATAAATTACTGATGTAAAAGCTGTAATATAAATCATGGATTTTTTCTTTTTTTGAGATCGGTGGTGTAGTGAGACGGACTCTGATGATAGATTGCAGAAACAGGTGAACTGTAGTTTTTAAAGCTATATTTCTTTCACCTTGTCATTTACAAGGATGGTAATATTATTTGAAACTAATTTGGCATAAAGTCATAATTTATTTGAATGTCCATTTTGCTTCATATTATATGAGTAATGTGTTCTTTATTTGAATTCGGTGTCACATCTTATTGAAAGTTTGACACCCTTTTCTGCAGAGTAATCTATGGCCAGCATAGCGACTGCTGAAGCTTGTGATTCGAATACCGTGCTTTTGGCAAGTGGCGACTTGCGAGCTTTACAACCGATTTTCAAGATATACGGGCAGAGCCGATCATTTGCAGGCCCCATTGTCACTCTTAAGGTTTTTGAGGACAATGTGTTGGTTAGGGAGATTCTAGAAACTAGAGGCGAAGGAAGAGTTCTAGTTATAGATGGTGGTGGAAGCATGAGATGTGCTCTGGTAGGAGGGAATTTAGGACAATTAGCTCAAAATATGGGATGGGCTGGAATTGTCGTGAATGGATGCATCAGAGATGTAGATGAGATTAATGGATGTGATATTGGTGTAAGAGCATTGGCATCACATCCTATGAAATCCAACAAGAAAGGGATCGGTGAGAAGCATATACCCGTGAACATCGCCGGAACTCTCATTCATGACGGGGAATGGCTGTATGCGGATAGTGATGGCATTCTTATCTCAAAATCTGAGCTCTCTATTTGAACAGGTGCCTTAATGTGCCTCGAACTTCATGTTGCTCATCTCATTAGAGGTTAGGATCTTGACCGCGCGCACAGCATTTCGAGTTCTTTGTACTGAGAAAAAGAGCGCATTGCTTGCATCGAATATTAGATGGCTGATATAAATGTTTTTTGCATGGAATTGACTGGGTTCATATTATTTCATGCATTTCCATCCAACCACAGATCTTCGGAAAACATTTGAAATAATTATAATTAAGAGCAAATAATCAAAGTACAATTAGAATAAAAAGTTTCCAAAACATCAAAAGCTAACCCATCGAAGTGAACTAAAGAGATTCTTAAAAAGTAGGAATATAGTTATTTGCTTGATAATTAGATGATTTTTCTAGGTTCTCGTACAATTATTTATAATACATCTCAAATTGTAACTAATTATGTACATTTATTGCAAGAAGTTTGGATATGAATGCGGAGCAAGAATCTGGGCGATTAATGATCTTTAACGATTCTGTTAACTGAATATTACTTTTATTCAAACAAATTTGAATATTGTTGGATTTTAATTAGTTGTTTGACCTTTTATGTTGCTCAATACAGATTAATAATATGTTCCTATCACTAATAAATTTCCTTGAAAGAACAAAAAAAGAAGCTAATAAAATATATTAGTTAGTAGCACTAAAAACATACTGATCAATTTAAAATTTTCAATCATATAAATTAAATTGAAAAAAAAAATTATTTAAAGCTGATATCAAATGATTTAATAACCTTCTCATTGTAGTTTGATGCAATTTGATTCAATTATTCACATCAAATCCTTATCTCAACTAATCAAATTGTAAACCATTAAATTCAAAACCTGCTAGTAAAAAACCCAATCAACTTAAACCCCCTAAAAACTTATTTAAAAAAATTAATTACCAAGGTGCAGCAAGCTCGAAAGGATTCAGGTAGTCACAAACTATACCACCATACATGGTGGTTTCACTAAACGGAGGTGTCCATGGAAATCAGAGGAGGGAAAATGTCAAGGAGGCTATTCCGAGCTAATTGAACTTCATCCCACGACCTGAGACCACTAAAAACAATGTATATCACTGAAAAAGTCGCAATGTTAAAATCATCTAGTTATTTCAATAAAATATGGAAAATTAGTTATTTAGTTCCTCGAGGTATGTCAAAATTACCTAAGTAGTGCTTGCTTTTCAGATGAATATGCAGCTTAACTTTTACGTTTGCTTTCGTCATACTAAGTTATCCTTTCATCCATTTTGTAGTGCCTTTTCCTTAGTTGACAGGGAAAGGACGAAAAGAGGTGAGAGAAAATTGTAAATTGTCATCCTACCCTTAATGAGCCAGTGTATGGCTTCTCGTTGGATGTCAGCGTGTATATCTCCAAAATACACAAAATCTAGGGTTTGTGGTTTGTAAGGATATCTTCTTCAAGCACGACTAAGACAACAATGGAAGAAAGGTATGTCAATCCATATTGCAAATGTGGAAAAAAGGCTAGGAGTAGGATCTTAGAGATAATAAAGAATAGAAATAGGTTGTACTACTATTATGTTGACAATGAGTGTGGATCATTCTTGGGTTAGTGTAAGGCAGTTGATTCACGTGATAGATGTACGAGCAAGGTTAACAGTGATCATGAAGTGAGACAAAGAAATGTACCTAGAGACATGCATGAGCTGAAAGATGAGAATATGAAGACGAAGGAGGAGATCTTGAAACTAATTGAGGAGATTATGAAGTTGCATGCCGAGTTATTATATATTGGAGGGAAGAATGAGCTCTTTGTTGGAGAAATTAGGAATCAAAAGAAGTTGGCATATGTTTTATAGTGATTTTGATGAATTTCATATTTGTAGCTGTTTTGGTATGCAAATTGATATGAGGTTGATACCATTCTGTTGTTTATGGGTTAGAATGAGAAATTTTTGTAAAGGGCAAGGAAAGTGATGGTTGGACATTCTCTTGGTTTAACGAGATGGGAAAGTTGATACTTTTTAGTTTATTTTAAGTGATTTTCATATATATAAGTTGAAAGACTATTCTTAGAAAATTAATGCAATGTTCCTTTTGCGATTACATGTCTATTCAAGAAAATGGATGAAATACATACGAAAAACATGATAGCTATAGATTCAAAAAAGAACATTCATTACAATTGTCATAATGTGTATCATTGCATTATAAAAAGCATCAAGACCACTAATGGGAGAACTGAGTGCTTGTTGTAACACAACTCAAAATACCTAATTCTAATTCCCATACATGTTAATTACAAAAAAATATTCCCAATTTGTATTCATTTTAAAAATTGCTTCAAAAAATCTCTTCTATACATTCTGTCTTGAGTGAAAGTACCAAAAAATTCTTCTATTCCTGTTGTATAATCAACAAAAAAAAAAGTCATGTATTCCTTCTATTGTGCAGCACCGGTTCCTCCATGGCTTATAGGTTTCTTTCCTTTCTTTCTTCCCTTTTGAACACTACTCTTGCTCATCTACATGACAACAAAAAGAAAATATGTCGATGCATTCCTCAAGTCAACTTTAAAAATGAAAACACATTCACATTAAGGTCATATTCATTACCTGCGAACTGGGTAGGGGAGCTTTTTCACAAGTTCTTTTATTGTGGCCAAACTGCTTGCATATGTAGCATCTAACAGTACATGAACACTTTGCCCCACGGGGTGCTTCTTCACCTTATTGCCTTGATCTTCTCTCCCTAGATCTGCCAACCTATTATTAAGAGTAGGTGGAAGGAGGATTGAAAATTCAGTCTCAAGAGGATACTCATAATTAGCTATTGGGTGTATTACTCCACTATATGCTTTCATGTACCTTGCCACTATGTAATAATCATCAATATATATACTCATCTATATTTGCCCTCTTGTATCCAAGAGCAAGGCAGACATGCTTATAAGGCATTCTAGAAATATTCCACCAATTACAAATGCATGTTTTTTTACCTAAGTCTATAGCAAATGAAATAAGCCCCTCCCTAACACCATACTCCTCAGAGTTACTAGGCAGCATCTTATAATATCTACTTTTTTTATTAAGTTTGTTTAAGGCTTTCTTACAACAAGGTGTGACCCTTCCCAACTAACAGCCCTTGCAAACCTCTTGTGTAACCTGACCATACTTTTCTATCTAATTTTTTCTATAAACTCAACAGTTGATTTGTTATGAATCTTACCTATCCAACTATTAAAACTCCTTGTCATATTGTTGGTGACATAATCACTTTTTGCTTTTAGCCAGAATGCATGCCTTGACCAGTTTGATAGGGGGATGCCAATCAACCATTTAGCTAGTTTGCCTTCTTGCTTGGCTACAATGTTCTTCATATACACCCTAAATGCATAAGGGTGAGTGGCCTTTGCTATTAGCCAAAACTCTTGCCTCAACATCACACTAGGGAATTGCTTCTTAAAATTACACAATAGGTGTTGGTAGTAAAATCTATGGTTGGACCTTTCAAAGTGAAGTCTAACTGCCTCCAACAAGACCTTCAAAAGTAACACAGTAAATGAGTCAATGCATTTATTTGTGATGCATGTACATGAAATAAATGAAAATTTAATACAGTAAATTAGTTTGATTACTTTTTGTCTGTCAAACATAAAAGTCCATGGTTTATTGGCATTCCGAGGTCCAATGCATTGGCAGAGACAATCTAGAAAAATGCTACATGTTGCAAAGCGTTCATTTTGTACTACTGCAAATGCTAAAGGAAAGACTCCCTTATTTTCATTAGATTGACAACTGTGAGACAGCAACCACCAAATGGACCTTTAAGGTGGCAACCATCAAGTCCTAGAAAAGGCCTCAAACCCTCTAGGAACCCAACCCTTATAGCATCAAAACACACAAACAAATCTTCACTGTTTCTATCTGAAGGCTAGAATTTGATGAAAGTTCTTGGATTAGACCTTTATAGGCAAACTATATAATCTTGCAATTTGTTTTAACTATCCTCATGTGAGCCTGCAGCTTCCAATTTTGCTTCATTTTTTACTTTGTTGATCTGCCAGTATTTTCGCTCAATCCCCCACTTGTTCTTCAATTTAACTAGCATGAGTTTAAAATTCATATTAGGTTCAACTTCTAACTCATTCCTCAGCTTTAATTTAACCCACTTAGTAATTGCATTATGATTTTTATTAGCTATAGGTCTAACACGTGTGTGTTCTAGTTATAGACTTTTAACTACAAAAGTTATGCTATCAGGTGTAATGGATGCATGAAACCTAAAAGGGCACCATCAGTCATGCATTTGGCTATTACTCTCTTAGTATCATTTTTTATCATCTTTGTCAGGTAATCTCTCTAACTGCATAATCTCTGAAAGCATCTCTACAGCTCTTTACATTTAGAAAAACATCTCCTATCTTAACTTCTATCTCACCTTCCTCATGACAGACAAATAAGCTTTTATATAAATTCTTAAATGGATCTACTCTATTTTTGTTTCTCTGGCTCCTTGTTATTTCATCATCATCAGTACTATTAGTGGATGACTCCTCATTATCTGACTGAACACTCTAGTCAACATCAAATTCAATGTCCTCAAGGTCAACCCCCCTTCTTTCCTCAACATTTTGCACTTCTTTAGGTGTCTCACTACACTCTTATCTGCACTATTTGACAGTGAGTATTCAGAATTAGATGTCTGACTATCATTAACCATTTGTTCGTCTAATGATTCTTCTCTTTGAACTGTATTAACCCTCTCCCTAAAAGAATATGGACCTTTCCCTTTCCCAACCCTGCTCACATTTTGCACTTTTCTTTCCCTCACTTTAGAAGGCCTACCTCTCACTTTCCCTTTACCCAACCCTCTAACACACTCTACATAATCAGAATGTTCTTTTAAAAGTCCATCCCACATATGTGAACTTGCCACCATTTTACCCTTTTTTTTTCTTACTTCAATAGTACCATGCTCCTCCTCTAGCCCATTTACACCCTCCTCTAGCCCATTAATTTAGTTCTCTAGTCCTATCCCATCTACCTCATTAACCTAATCAACAATAATTAGACTACCAAGTCCACCCTTCTCAATACCACCCTCACCCTCATTTGAACTCAAATCCTCATTCATATTATTCCCTCCTTCACCCTCATTAATATTAACAGCCTCATTCATTACATTCACTCCACCATGAACACTCCCTCAATCTACAGCACTGGCACTCTCATTTTCTCCACTCCTTCCATCCCCCATCATTAACTCATCAACATTAAAAAAAAATTCACCTCCAATACCACTCCTTGACTTTAATTATTTCCACAGACGGTTGTCCTAGTCTCTCAAGTTGAGGTTCCATATTATCTGCCACCTGACTTCCTATTTCAAGGGCCATAATAACATTCAATGGACCTACAACTCTAGTCACCCTCAATGGCACAATAGCAAAATCTTTAAACATTTCAAACTTGACATATATGTCATCATCTTTCTCTATGCTAATACTTACGCTAGCCTTGATCTCTAATGCGACTATTCTTAACCTAAATAACTTGCACACACAACCTATGAGTTCTAGATAAGAAAGCTTCTCAGGGTTAACATTATAAATGAACTCTTCTTCTTCTCCATATATGACCTCAATTGTATATCACTCAGGTAATGTCATTTCATGTGCTTACATAGAAAAGAACACATAGTTAGACTACAAGTATAATGCATATCAAGTAACCCTAGATACATTATTTTTAAACTATAATGCATATCAAATAATGTAAATGGGGATTCCTAAATAATAAAAAACAATGACATGTAAATATAAATAGAGCACCACCTGTGAAAACCCTACATATTTTTCATTCTTATACAACTATCCTTCAATATTAAACTCATAGTGTGCAAAATCATTAATTTTTTAATAAACATACCTCAATCAATGGAAAAAACCAAAAGAAAAGCATGTATCAATGAAACTGAGCATGACACACATAAAGTTAACAACTTTAAACGCTCTTACCTTCGTTAAGCGATCTGAGAAGTTAGGAAATCATCCAATGCTTGAAGAAAATGGAGAAGAGTTTCTCAAAGACCTTTCAATGGCGAGACTGAGAGCGCAATAAGGTGGTTAGATGAAATGTCTGTTGTCAAAACGAAAGTGACGCTTCATTATGCTAAGTGGTGTTTTCATTCTTCCCTGAAAGCTAATGGAAAAAACACTGTAAAATAGACAGAAGGATGACTTAGTTTGATGGAAACAAACTTGAAAGATGAGCTGCATATTTGTCTGGAAAATAGGGATTATTTTGATAATTTTGACATACTTCAGGAGCTAAATAATTAATTTCCCTTCAGATATGGAGACAAGTATGAAAGAAAGGTGAAATCTCAAGAATTAAATATTAATTTAAGTTTTTTATGAAAAAAATTATTTACAAATATTACAAATTGAAACTCAGTATAGAAATTCATACACAGACTTGCTTACTTCCAAGTAAATCAATGGAAATGGAGAGACTACCAGGCAACTTGATGAACGAAGAGATTCTGGCGACTTTTGATTTGGAAACGCTGTGCACGGTGGCCTGTGTGAGCAGAGCCCTCCGCTTCTCCGTCGACACCCAAGTTCTTCCCTTTCTGTCCTCCCTCCATTTCCCTGAATCTCTGATTCCAGATGCCAACACTCTCTACGACATCCTAAGTCGCTGCACCAGAAGAGGAAGAAAAACCGTTAGCCTTAATACCCTAAACCTCAATTGCCAACGCCTTCACCATTCGTGCCTTACTCTTTTATTGGGTGAACAAGTCGAGCAGCTCAATTTCTTTTGCTGCTCCTTGCTGTCGTCTTCGTTTCTTCTTTCTATTGGAAAAAATTGCCCCTTTATCAGGTTTTTTTTTTCCTGTTTTTTTATTACCCATTTACTTTAATCTCTGTACGGTATTCTATTTTAATTCAGTTTGGTCACGATTGGTTGGCTCTGAAATTGGGAAGGGAATGCAATTCTTGAAATAGGATCCATTATTTCATTTTAGTTCACAAGGAATCCCAAATTTTTATGTCCGAATAATTCTTAATATAACCAATAAATCTTATTTAGTTGTTAAAAAAAAGTATAACTTAATACTTGGATTTAAACATTCCTTTTCTTTCTCATTACATTTCCAAAGCTTATAAAACATGCCTGTCTAGTTTTCTGCAATACTAAATGGAAGTAATCTGCTTGGTTTTAGGTGTATATGTAATTGGCTAATTGCAATGCTAATGCCTCGTTTAAGGTTAGCTTAATATGCAATTAATTATTGACTTTACTGTCTTATAATTTTAGCTAATTACTGTGTATGGGGTTTCAGTTGATCTGTTTATACATATTATATGAAGTTGCTTGGTGCTGCAAGTAATTATGTGTGTGGTTTGCTTTTAATGACAGGGTGCTAACGCTAGAATTGGCAGATGGGGGATCACCACATTTGTTCAACAGGGATCTTGTTGACATGCTTAGTGGGTGTCATTTTCTGGAGGTAGGCTAATGCTTAACGAGCTGTTTGTTTTATTTTTATTTCATTGATTCTTTAGTGCTTTTTAAGTTGCTCTGTACTGTGCACAAGAAATTGCTGATATCAGCTGAATCACGTTTGTTCTTTAATGGTGTAGTATCTATGTATTAAAATTCGTGGAACGGAAGTTGATGCAAAGGCTTTCAACTCCATTGAATGCTTTCTGCCCAAAACCATAAAATCATTGAAGTTAAAACCAATGCTTGAGGAAAATGCAATCTGTCTTGCAAGCAAACTACGAGTTGGTGCAAACTTTTCTGCACCTGAAGATTTTAGCGTCACCATCTCTCCAACATCACATGGTTTCGCATTACGGTCTTTGTCGCTTGTCTTAGATGTGATATCTGATAGGCTTCTTTTGACGATTGCCAGTTCTCTTCCTCTTCTGGTAGAGCTGGAGCTTGAAGATAGGCCGAACAAGGAACCATCTCCTCACCTTGACTTGACCAATAGTGGGCTGCAGTCCTTGGTCTCTTGCCATCATTTGAGTAGTCTCTCTCTTATACGCAGCAGGCAGAATTACCAGGGATCATTTAAACGAATAAATGACATGGGCATTTTTCTCCTATCTGAGAGTTGCAAAAGTTTACAGTCAGTGAGACTTTGTGGTTTCTCTAAAGTTAGTGATGCCGGCTTTGCATCTTTGCTACAGTCCTGCCAGAAGTTAAAGAAATTTGAAGTTCGTAATGGCTTGTTTTTATCAGACTTGGCCTTTCACAATCTAATTGGGACCCATTGTGCCCTTGTTGAGGTCAGATTATTGTCATGCAACCTCATAACCAGCGAAGCAGTGAAGAAATTGAGCTCTTCTAAGGGCCTGGAGGTGCTAGACTTGTGTGGCTGCAGGAGCATAGCAGATTCTTGCTTCAGCTCCATTTCAAGTCTTCAAAGATTAACATCTTTGAATCTTAACGGAGCTGATATTACAGACAGTGGTTTATCAGTTCTTGGTCAGAGGAGTATACCCATCTCATATTTGAGCCTTAGAGGCTGTAGGAGGATAACTGACAAAGGAATTTCTCTTTTGTTGTGTGGGGAAATCGTGCGAACATTGGTAGCACTGGATTTAGGTTACATGCCAGGAATATCAGATAATGGAATTTTTACTATTGTTGCTGCTGGAAAAGAGATTACTGAATTGTCAATTAGGTGTTGCTTTTACGTGACTGATTCTTCATTGCAAGCATTGGCTACAAAGAGAAGGTTCCAAGATGGGAGTAAGCAACTTAAGCAACTTGATCTTTTCAACTGCACTGGATTATCTGCTGATGCATTAGGATTGCTAAAGAGCCCTTCATTCAGCGGACTGCATTGGGTTGGTATTGGACAAACACGTTTGGCAAGTAAAGGAGGTGCAGTTATAACAGAAATTAGGAAGGAACGACCATGGCTGACTCTCTGTATTGATGGCTGTGAAATGGGATGTCATGATGGATGGCAATTCCATACATTAGAGAGCTATTGATTCAATTTAACTTCGTTCTTGCAATGCCGCATTTTATGCAGGCCTCTCTATTTGACCCAAGTTTTTGTTTGAGGGGAAAAGTAAAGTTCCAGGTGGAAACTTTGCCTTCTGATATCCTTTTATGCGATTAAATATCTTCAGCACTAATATCTTGCACCGGTTTTATGGGGAGATTGATGCAAGCAAATAAGTGCTTCGAGGCAAGTTCTCTTACTATAGCTTTAGCTAGGATAAGTTTAATCTTTCTCCTTCTTCATTGGACCTATTGGCAGTGCATCAATAGGCCCTCTTGTTTGAGAGGATAAGTTTTTCCTCTTTTACGCTAGTGATCTTACTTAATTTGAACGATGCCAGGACAATAGGCTTTTGCGTTTTTTGTGTTGGAATCCATGTTTGCTTGAATTTTTCACATCTACATGGAAAAAAGGAGGTGATCCTGTTACGGGTAAGGCTTATTTTCTACTGTTGCCTATCAGAGATTGAAAACATGCCAAAAGAGAAATTCCATGTTTATATCACTTTAAGGTATCATCACCCTAAGTTCAAGCAAACATCAACACAATTGCTAAATTGGCTATAAAAAATGTGACATTCTCTATACATTGCTTTCAAACTACAAGAGTGGCAAATTATTATGGAAAGGTAAGGGAAGAGGTATAAATAATTGCGGAAGCAAAACGAGGTAGGAAATAGGCTCGAGGCAACAGTGGTGGTGGTCCAGGTCCAGCTAACGAGGCTTGTTCCAGGTCTGGCAAACGCATCGATGCTGAATTCTGGTTGAGAAGCATGAAACATGCAGGAAGAGTAGAGCGTCCTGTGCACATTTGGGCCTGAGACATCCATAACTGAAACAGCACAATCTACGAGCCCGACCACCTGTTTCCTACCCTAAGAAATAAACCCAATGGCACAATGTGCAACGCCAAATAAAGCAGATATGAATATATGAGCCGTTTCTATTTCTTTCAAATTGTTCAGTTATATTTCTTGAGCTTCTATGTGCTATGCACATTCAGAATCAGAAAAAAAAATAATAAAAAAAGTAAAAAGGGAGAAAAGAAAAAAGAAAGAAAGAAAGAAAGAAAGAAGCAATCAGTCCTTGGAAGGTAATGAAAATCAGCAGGCATTAACTATCATATAAGAGCGGGCAACTTTTCAGATAAAAGCAGTTCGTCCACCCCTTCGACTATGCCTGTCATAGGCAGTGTTAAATTTGTCAACTAGCTCGTTCATTGTGCTGAATTAAAAAGAAAAGAAAAACAAGAGGCCAAGTTAGTTTATATCATGGATAAAAAAACCAACAGTGATAAAGAGAACTAATTATATTGAGTCCATGAAACTGCAAAGTGATGTTTTCCCCGCATAATACAACTGCTTGCATCAATGTTGACGCATTTATACAAGTGTCTTACAGAGGCAATAACTTTAACCCAAAGACATGCCTCAATATGCCAGCAAACCTTTGACATTTTTGGACAACTAAGCAAATGGACTTGGTTCATCTTTAGCCATAAAATTTCACATTTCACTGGAAAGCAATCATATTACATTATTACAATATTTCTATCAGATTAAATATCTTGATACTTGCAATTTTCTGTCTTCAGCGAGCTCTAATAATAAATAAGTCGTCCCAAACATCAGAAGTCCTTCCCTGTAAGTTAAGGTTTATTTATAGCGATTACTCAAATTATTGCTGCTACTTGGTTACATGTTCTGCTTTTTTTTAATCACATCAATTTGTTGGTTTATTCATTTCCAATAGCAATCATATCATATTTATTTAATAAGAAAAACTACAGCATGTGAAAAATAAAAATTCAGCACAGTGGCACCCATAAATCATACCTTGAGCAGTTTGTGAACATGGCAAGGTAAGTGATCAATAATGTATCATTGTACTCCTGTATTAAAAATAAATAAATAAATAGTAGTACCATGTCCATTCATAGTACAAATGACATCTTAATATTACAGGTATGTAGATATAAAAGGTAGACATTAATGTTTATCACAGATAAACCAAATAGTGTCAGACATCACCTCGAGTGGACAATAATATATAACATGCATACTCAGAAACTATAACCAATTTCAGACAAATAAGAAAAAGTTTTCACTGTCCATCAAGACTCACCCCCATAATTGATCAACACAAATTATCGATAATAAATACTGCTGAAACCAGTTACCACGTCCTCCTGTTTTAAGCAAAGAGCGGATAGACCTAAAGAATTGGCTAGTGTGTTTGAACATCAAATAGAAAGTATATGTTGGTTGACAGTTTAAATCATGAAAAAAAAGTGAGAGAGATGGCATGGAAATGAGTTTTGTCCTGCTTATTTTACACATTCCCTACCTATTTACCATCTCTCTCTCTCTCTCATTAACAAACTAATTATCTTCTAGATAGACAACAATTCTCATTTCCTTCACCCATATGGACTGGTTATTCCTTAAGAGAAGATTTTCTACCAGCAGAATCTACATATTTGTCATGAGACGTAGAACCACTATCCTGATAAATTGGCTGTAGGTTAGATAGAAAGTATCTACACTGGACAGAGAAATGCAAATGCCCACTTTAGCATGTGGTGAAAATTTGTGATCTATAACACAGTAACATCACATGGTAAGAGATCTCTCAAATATGCAATTAATAGTACTCACCATCAAGAAATCATCTTGAAATTTTTCAGATTCAATGGCTGGCAATCTTCTTAAAAGGCTTGATACTTGTCTCAATAAGGAGTTCTCACAAGGAATTTCACCTGCATTTATTAACAACAGAATTATAGAAATGCGATTAGTATCAACTATAAGGTTTTGTCCGCCTACTTTTTGGCAGCAAATGTATGTTCCTCCAAGATAATAATAATCCTTTTTCCCTTGCTTCTCTTGATTATCATGGCCCTTCAACTATATCCCTCCCATTTTTTTGAAGATCAAAATAGGATACCGATGCAAAAGGTTTCAGTCTGATTACCCATAGGACCTGTTCATGGCTGGGCTTGAGCTTCGGAAATGCTAATTTTTGAGAGACTTGGTAAGCCAGGGGATCAATTTTCTTCATAAATTAAGGCCCATTTCCAGCTTGTGAACAGGTCTAGGCTAATGGCAGCTGATAGTCCACAACCATTATATCAGGGTTAATGAGAAAGAAAGTGACAAGGAGATAACATAAAATATTTTAACATATATAAAGTAGACACTTCCAAATTATTAAAGTCTTCTCCTAAATTGCAACTTTCAAGGAGGCAAATTACAGCTTTTAGGATTTCACTGAATTCAACAATCAGATATATCTATAGCTTTACCATTTAAATTCAGTAGTTCTCTTGAGGGGCAAAAAAAGCACCAGCTATTGCATTCATCAAAAAGAGCATTTACCTTTCTGCATTGCAGCAAGATAGTGATGAAGCACCCTAATTCTGCTATTCAACATCTTGATAGCACTATGTATGCCAGTAAGGTGAGCAGCCACTACACAGAAGAACCAAGCTAAATTAATATGAATCAGAAAAGAAAAATGAGGAATGCTAATCACAGTGACTGTCTAATGCTCTCTTTTTTATAGGTTGAAATGTATTTATTATTTCTGAAGGAAACTTCTTACCTATTATATTAGGAGACCCAGAAAAAATTAATCACTTTTTTTCTATTTCCTAATTTACTCTCATTTATCACTTCTTAGGTGCTCACCCCATCTCCTCCCTCCAATTTTCTTTTTTTTTTTCCCCTTCATTTTCTTATTTTCCTTAAACTATTCTATTATAAAATGTAAAACACATTTAATTTACTGCAACTGCAAATCCATCAAATTAATTCATACCCACTCGCTGTTTTTTTATCATTTTCATATCAAAATTCATAAAAAAAATAAAAAAAAACTATGTAGTATCTGTATGGGATAATTTATAGAGAAAGCCAAAAAGGGTAGAGATACTTTATTAATAATTATGATAGCCATGAGTCCAGCAAAGGAGCAAACTCTTCTCAAAATATGGACATATCAATTGCAGGCAAGTACTTCAATTCCTTATTTATACATATGGTTATATATGTTTATCATCATCAATTTTGCGCACACTGGTGAAACGAGATAAATGAGAGTGGGAGGAAAAAAGATTTTTCTTTTTTTGCGGGTTATCTATTATAATAGGTAACTAATACATTACCTTAAAAAATAAAAACCAATAGAGTTTTAGACGGTCACTCTTTACAGTGACTGTGACTAGCATTCCGCAAGAAAAATATTTTCATACAGGCTTAGCTTGGTAGTTACACCTAAGAAAATCTTAGCTTGAGAGAGAGAGACTTCTGCAATTCTATTTCTTCATTCTTCTTATTAAGAAACAAGTAGAATAATTATTATTAAATAACAGATAGATTTCATAGATATAGAAAAAAATAGGAGAGTACTAACATTGAGTTGCAGCAGAGCCTCCATCAGATGGCTTAAGATGTGCCACATGATCAACTGAGATACGTTCAGCCTCCACTGTCTTCAAATAAAAAAAAAAGCGGTCAATAAGTTTAGTCGGTAGTAGAAACCATAACAAGGCAAATGAGAATGATGATGACTGACCTCAATTGTGTAACTTGAACGAACAAAGATGAGCTGTGGAATGCCATCAATAACATGCAGTTCTACAGTTGTAACAATCAAGATCCCAAAAAGTATGGAAGTTAGGCCAGAGTAGAATGCACTGTTAAAAAGATCATACGAACTAATAATAGATTTAAAGGTATACTAAACAAATGGATCAAGCAACACTTCCAATCAAATTCAGTGAAGGATATGATAGCCCCATTAAAACAGTAATACATAGTAAAGTTTATTTAGAGCATATTACATGTTATAATATATTAAAGTATAAAAATGCCTCCCAACAGTTCAGGATTTTCAAGCCGAAATGGTCTTTGATTACTTGAGAGAAAGTGAGTAAAAAGAAAGAATTTGGTAACTGTGGGGGGGCTCAGAACAATGGCTGAATTTCTTTAGCTAGCAACCTTTGAAACAAAGGAAGAACGGCTAAAGAAAATAAGAATGTTCAGCTATTGTTCACAGCCCCACACAGCAACCAAATTCTATCTTAATCTCGCTTTCTCACAGTAATCAGAGACCAAATTCCCCTGCAACGGATCAATTAATTGAGATTTTCCAACCATGGAGGCATTAGTAGGCCGGTTGTCAATCTGTCATACATCTAAAAGTTGACTTAGGCCCTCACCTAATAATTTAAACTTTAACATTGAGTGGATTTCGAATGATTTAAACTTTAGGTTGCACTAGACCTTCCATGCCCACAGCTTCACATTCAAACTTTAGGCCTCATATTCTTGTAATATATTTTAGCTCAAAGCAGTGATTATCTGTCTTGTTCGTGCTTCCGGACTGATGGCTTTCATGTGAGCAGGCCACATTAAAATTTAATACCTATTATTGGGCCTCCACCTAAAAATTTGACTTTTAGACTAACTTTTTTCTTCCTAATAGTATTGAAGACAGATAGTCCTAGCACAAAGAAAACAAGATATGAGGCCCTACAGAAGTTAGAGGAGAAAGGGCATTGACCAGTTTGATCAAATATCCTATTTAGTTTGAGATAACAAGACAAAATGGCTATGGTAGTGACAAGACATGATTTTTTCCATTGAAACGTTAGGACAATTAATATTGATTGCAGTTTGAGAACGCCACTCTCAATAGCAAAACATATTAACCAGCATGTCAACGGCTTAACAGTTTCATTTCTGTCAGACATTAATTAAATAGGCTTCACTAAAAAGGTCACATACCACTTTCATAAATAGTTACAGGAAGATCCTTCTGAGCTGGATTAATTGAAGGATTCAGTAGAACATAAACAGGACTTTCATTAATATCCATCAACTGTTACAGAAAAAAATAGCCAGAATTTATCGGCAACAAAATTCATCTTTGACAACATAATCAACATAAAACGAATGCATTAAGATGCCAAAAATATGCCAGAGCAAAGTGCAAAAAGAACATCAATGGAACGTAAAAAGAAAAACATATCATGCACATGCATTTTTCAAAACAGTAAGATATATTACCATAATCAAAACTCAGTTAATGCCCATTTCCAACAATAAACCACCTATAAGCTTAGAAAGATTCTTAAATTTCAGGTTAGAAGCATTCACAAGCCATAGGCAATGGTAACAGCAGTAATCAAGCCATTGATAAAAAACAAATTGTCACGAGGTTACCAGACTAAGGCACAGTCAGAAATCAAAAACTCATACACAATTATGATAGCAAAAGTCATTGAGCCTTGAGCAAATACTACAAACAAATGTTAATCAAAACAAAGTTATGAGACTTGTGGCTCTCAGAAGAAACTTCGAGCAAAATTTAATGAATTGGCAGGTATTTTCATTACAACAACTAAGCACAAGATTCAAACTTTTAAAAGAGATTTGTTCCATTTTTAGTTGCTGACCCTTGAGACTGTTTCCTTTGGCTTTTCCTTATGTATACAATTCATTATTAAATTTTTTATGTCCCATCTATGTTATCAGTTCAGTTTTCTCACAAAGAGAATTCTTATAATTTATGCAAAACAATATGGTATTGGTTACTTTTTATTCTCTGCTATCAGAGATAACAATCATTAATTGTTCAAAGACATTGTGAACCCAAGGCATCAAGAAAGAAGCATTACGACATCCGCATAGATGCTATTAAATAAGCTTCTTTAATTCAAAAAATGCAATTCATTCAGCAATGGCAAGGTTTCCTTGTTTGTTCCAATCTCAAATAACATGAATTCCTACTAATCCCACAAGGAAATACATTCTAAACATCCCAACCAACCAAAAGTATGTTAATTTTGTATCTTCACATTGGATTGCATACTTCAATAAAATAACATGGCATAATGAACTAGTATGTTGCTTTATCAACATATGCCACAAACCTCTTCAAAAGGTCAGTGGAAACATAAGGCATCAATACCATACTGCTTGTAAATCGTCAAATATCATCATCACTATATAAAAACCAGAAAGGAGAAAGAAGGAAACATACAGCCTTGTGAATATGCATGTCAGATTCCTCAGCATCACTACCAGTCGAATACCATCCCAATATATAAAAGTGTGGAAAAACCTTTTTATCTGTAATCCAATCATAATAATTCAATTCATTAAAATTTGAACCCTAAAAATTATTGAACAGACAATTTTTTTTTTTTAAAAAAAAAAAAAGGTGTTGAGGAGAATTACAAAGTTCTTGCTTCTTCTCAAGAAAAGGGCGGTCGAGGGAATGAGTGATGGGATCATAAAGAAGCTCAAAACTATTAAAGATCTCGACAGTGCGTCCTCTCTGCACTCCGATAACACATCCGTACACTCTCGGTGGCGTTGCTTGAGCTGCAGCGACTCCGCCACCGTTGCTGTTGTTATTTGAAGTAACGGGAGGGTTCATCTGAGACTTGACCCGAGTGTAGTGATCCGATATGTTGACTATAACGAGCGGGTGCAGCTTGAATGTTAAACCACTGCTCGACGATGACGCCATTGTTGTCGTTTTGGTTCCCTTCGATCCGAACTGCCTAATCAAAGCAGAGTCCGAGGAAATTAAACGCTAGATCGAGGGATATTGGGGTTTTAGGCTTCGTTAAAGGAATTTACCTTTAAGAACTCTGTTGTAGTTTCACCATATACTAATATACACTCCAGTCTGACGCTGGGACGATTTCCAATATTTTTTTTCCATATTTTAGTTTTGAGTTGGGCTTTAAAAATACACGCCTTGCTGGCCGTAAATACAGTGTTACTAAACCCGGTCCGGAGGCTAAGATAGATCATTTGTTTAATCAATAATTGAATTAGTGAAAAAAAAAAATATTGATAATATATATCAATTAAAAAGTTATAATTGTAAATAGACCATACTGCCTCGTCAAAACGGTCTAGATCAATATGTTTCACCGTTAACATATAATAATAAAATATATAAATAATAATATTAAATTCTTAAATAAATTCTAATTAATAGATAATATATGATTTTTACGATTTTTATCTTGATAAGATTTATCTTAACTCTAATATATATATCTTAAATTTATTATTTTTAAATATTTTCAAAATTCAATTTTGATGATTAACACGTTGGTTCATTCCGATTTGTTTCCTTAAATGCAAAAGCAAAAAATGGCTCAATTGGTTCATTAATTTTTTGAGTGTATGTGTAATCTAATTTTAATAATTATGCTTAAATATATTAATATAAAAATAATAAAATAATATTTGTTGATTATTCTAAGGTTGAAATCTCTTTTTTAAGTTTATATTCTATAACAACACTACGTTTCCTTATCGAAATTTAATTTTTATATTTTTTTAAAAAAAGAAAATTATAAGTGATAATATGAGGCAAAATTTAGTATTACAAACTAAATGGCGTCAATCAATAGGCCTACCTACCAAGAACATGCACAGACAGGGCTGGCAGGCATTTTGTGATGGTGCCATATTTAATCAACTTCACTGGCTAGTTTTGGCATAGTCGTGGAACACTCAGACGGAAGCTTTGTGCATGCTGCATTTGAAAGTGGCAACATCCCGTGTTATGCACGATTTAAAAAAAATAAAATTAAAAGAAAAAAATAGATTTTTAAGTGAAATTTCCTTCATTATACTATTTTTTTTATAAACTTATTTCATTATGCTGCTATTAAAAAATATAAATACAAATAGATCAATACTTAAAAAAAATAATCATTAGTTTTTTATTATGAAAATAAAAATTAATAGATAGATATGTATTTATTTATTTATAAATATGGATTGAAAATATTGAAATTTATAAAGAGAAATAAAAATAGAAGTAAAATAGAAGGCGGTAGAATTCATTATTTTGATTTATTTTAGAATAAATATAAAAAATTTCTTACATCATTAAAATTCATAAGTAATTTATTTAAATAATTCAAAGTTGTATAATCATGATATGCATGTTACTAAATATTTTACTCCATAATTAATTGATTATATTTAATATAATTTAATTTGATAAATAAGTAATTATTCAACTTAGCTTTAAATAATTTATTTTGAAATTAATCTAAAACAATAATTGTCCATGTCATTAAAGTCTATAAATTATATAATTTATTCATATCATTAAAAATTATATAAACTGTTACTAATATGCTATTAATTCTGTGAATAGCTATTTATTGTTATAAATGTAAATAGTTAAAAGATGTAACTAGATTAGGTAATTAGTTTTTACCTTAGCCGTAAAGGATATAAAGATAGATACTTAGAAATATATGTATATAGATGAATTTTATGGATTAATAACAGAATGCAAATTTTTCAATTCTGTCTTTTCTTTCTTGCTTCAACTTAGCAGCTTTCATGGTATCAGAGCTTAGGGTTTCAATTCTAGCTCTTTCTTCTTTCTCGTTTGTTAATCCTTAGCCTAGATTTTCAACTTTCCTTCATCTCTCAACATCAATTGTTGTTTTCTTGGCTCGATTGTTCTTTGTTTTGAAAACTTTATTTTGCTGATTTTTTTTCTTCCTGGTTATTTTCTCTTTCTAATGGCACCTGCCAATCCATTAGAGGATTCTTCTTCACCATTTTTCTTACATCACTCAGAAAATTATGGTTCGGTGATTGTAACACCTGAACTTACATCTCAGAATTTTGTTACCTGGAAGAGGTCGTTCGTTCTAGCCGCTCCTATTCAAAACAAATTAGGTTTTTTAAATGGTTCAATTCCAAAACCATCCCCTAATTCGGTAACCTTTGAAGCTTGGATGCAATGTAACAATCTGCTTGTTGCATGGCTTCTCCGTTCAATCTCAGCACCAATTACTTCGACAGTTTTTTATTTGGAGGAGGCAAATCAGATTTGGGGCAAACTCAACCAGAGATTTGCTCAGCCCGATGATTCCAGGATATGTCATTTGCAATAACTCCTTTGTAGCATTTCTCAAGGTACAAAATCAGTTGACGCTTACTTTAATGAGTTAAACGGGATATGGGAAGAGCTTAGGAATTTTAGGCCTTTGCCACATTGCTCTTCTAGTAAGTGCAATAAGGAGTGTTTTCAGTCTTTCATTGATTCACAGCAAAAAGACTACGTTTTCAAGTTCCTAAATGGACTTAATGAATCATATTAAGGTGTTCAGTCTCAAATCATACTTATGAAACCCTTTTCGACTTTAGATCAAGCCTATAATATGATATTGAGAGAAGAAACTTAAAGGAGTCATTTGGTTCAATCTTAGAATTTTGGTGCCATAGCTGCTATGGCGATTAGAAAGGGAAAACCTGATGTTGTTTGCACATATTGTGGAAAACCTAACCATTTGAAGGAAAATTATTTTAGGCTTATTGAATATCCACCAAACTTTAAGTTTACCAAACAGAAGCCATTTAGTCCAAATTCTTCCAATTCCCAAAACAATGTTCCTAAGTTTGGACAACGGCAGAAACCGGATTCGCAATTCAAATATGGACAACAATCTTTTATACCCAAATATGGTCAGGCCCATCAAGTATCCCAAACTCCTGAGAGATCATTTGTTTTCGATTGCCGTACTGGTGATTTTAAGGAGAAGCAATTAGAATTCCAATCACAGTCTAAATTCATTACTCAGATTGGTCTTACTCAACATCAAGTTCATCAATTATTGCAACTGCTCAATGATCAAACTTTAAATGATTCACAAAATTCTCAACCTTCTTCATCTTCACCACAAATTGCTAACACTCATCTCAGTAATTTTGCAGGTATGCCTCATTCCATTTTTTCTTCAACACATCAATCTACTTTGCTTACACTTCTTAGAAATAAAAATTCTGTTTCACCATGGATAGTGGACACCGGTGCAATAGATCACATTGCTTGTTCCCTTGATCATTTTCATACATATATATCTGTTAAGAATTGCTATGTCAGTTTACCCAATGGTTTGAGGGTTGAAGTCACACATATAGGCACTATACAATTGAGTCCTCATCTTATATTAACCAATGTTCTTATGGTGCCTTCATTCACTTTCAATCTAATTTAAGCCAATTGATAAAAAATAATCAACTTTGCCTCATTTTTCTCTCTACCATTTGCTTTGTCCAGGTCCTATCCTCATGGATGACGATTGGACTGGCTAAAATGCAAGATGGTCTCTATTTCCTTCAAGACAACTTTCTTTCTAAACCTATGAATAATTATGTTTCTGCCTTTTTTCCTGTTGCTTGTAGTGTTTCTTTTGATGTATGGCATCATAGATTAGGTCATATTTCCTTAGATAGAATAAAGTTTTGTGATGTCTATTACAACAATGTTCATTCTAATCCTTGTACTACTTGTTTAACAGCAAAACAAAAGAGGTTGCCTTTTCCTGAACGTAAGAATTGTGATTCTCAACTCTTTGGCTTAGTACATTGTGGTGTCTGGGGACCTTATTCTCAATCTGACCTTCAAGGTCATCATTAATTCTTATCTTTAGTGGATGACTACTCTAAGAATACATGGGTTTATTTGATGAAACATAAATCTGAGGTTTTACAATGGCTTTCTCATTTTTGTACCATGATTCATACTCAATTTAACAAGTCTATTGAAGTTTTCAAGTCAGATAATGGGCTTGAGTTTCATTTACCTTCATTTTATAGTTCTAAGGGAATAATTCATCAAACTTCTTGTGCATATACCCCTCAACAAAATGGTGTTATTGAAAGGAAACACCAACACATTCTCAATGTTGCAAGATCTCTTTTATTTTATGCTAATCTACCTCTTTATTTTTAGGGTGATGCCATACTCACTGCTACCTACATCATCAATAGAACACCCCTTTCCAAACTCAATAACAAATCCCCTTACTAACTTTTGTTTGACAAATTGCCTTCATATAATCACTTTAGGTCTTTTGGGTGTCTATGTTTTGCTGTTAATCTCACTAGTTTTAGAAAAAAAATTTGTTTCTAGATCTAAGAAATGCATTTTCATAGGTTATCCTAATAATGTCAAGGGTTACAAGCTTTATGATTTGGAAACCAAATCTACTTTCATTTCTAGAGATGTCCAATTTCATGAACATCTCTTCCCTTTTCACTCTTCTTCTATTCCTTCTCTTTCTTCTTTCCCTGAACCTGTTCTTCCTACCATTCCTTCTCATTTGTTTCATTCTACCCTAAAATTATCCGTTGCACCTAATACCTCTAATTCTGCTTTACCTTCTGAACCATCTAATACTTATATTTCTTCAGATAATAATAATAATTCCAATACTTCCAGCACTTCCTTTTTTACCTAGGAGATCTTCTAGATCTATTAAGACACCACATTATCTTCAAGAATATCATCACAACATTTGTCACAATCACATTCCTTCTTCTCAATCTTGTACTTCATATCCTCTTCACCATTTTCTCACTTACAATTATCTTTCACCTTCTTATAAAAATTTTATTCTTTCTGTTACCACCACTCTTGAACCAAAAAATTATCATGAAGCCATTCAGTTTGAACATTGGCAACAGGCTATGAAAGATGAACTTGTTGCTTTGCAAGTTAACAACACTTGGACTGTGGTTCCTTTGCCTAAGGGGAAAGTTCCTATAGGGTGTAAGTGGGTTTACAAAGTCAAGTTTCACTCGGATGGCACTATTGAGAGATATAAAGCTAGGTTAGTAGCTAAAGGCTATAATCAGCGAGAGGGTTTTGACTATT
>CANUEX010111282.1:0-17454 GCA_948099535.1 Jatropha multifida | reverse complement strand
TGAGTTAGACTATTTAAATTCAGTTTTCGATTCGGTTCGCGGCATAAAATATTATTTTTCTTCAATTCTCATTGGTGAAAATTTACAATTAAATTTTAAATAAAAATTCTTTTAAAAATAAATTAATAGGTTATTTCAGGTGGCTAGGATTTTGATGAAGAAGAAGATGAGTTGTTGCATGTTTGATTATTTAGGTTTTAGATGACTTTTAGGCACTTTAGTAATTTCTCCAAATGAACGGTAGAGATTAGATCTTAAAAACTCATCCAAAGGCTCATATTAATTCATTAATGACAATTTGGTAATTTGCCATTGTGTAGAGACAAGATTGACTTGGTTAAAAATCTTATAGATAGAAGGTTAGGATTTGTTTTAAGTTTCTCTCATCCTAAGGCTAGAATTTGACACTATACTAAGTCTAACTACATATAATAAAAACTTTATAAATACACATATCATACCATAAAATAATTTTCTATATAATTAAAATTACTAAAATAATTTATGACACCATAAATTAACTATATAAGCATAAATCATATCATTAATAAAATTAAATCTCTACACATGTGAAATTACTAAACTAACCCTATGACATTATTCACCAAAATCATAATTAAATCATAATAATTTGTAATTAGACTCTAAAATGATTTAATGCGTGCTAATGACATCTTTGGAAAATATGGATGTGATAGGCACTGCCCATAATTTTGTTTTTGCGCGTTGTTAATTATCTTTGTCAAAGGTTGGTGAGCTGTCTCATCAAACCTTTGGACAAAAATCTTCATTTTTTCCCTATATATATGTGAGCATGTATTAGCAAGAGGTAAGCACAAAAACAATTAGAGAAAAGCGCAGAGTGTGTGAGGACACACCGAAAAAAGAGAGAAAGAGAGTTAGCTTTAGGAAAGGTTTTTCTAAAATGGGGGAATGATAAAATAGTGAGGAAATTATTTTTGGGTGTTTTGAGAAACACTGTGAGTGCCACTATTTTAATCACATTTGTATTAATCTCTTTGTAAGCCTACTATTCTTAATAGTGAAAGAATTATTTGGAGTTTTCTCATGGACGTAGCCCTAAAACAGTTAAGGGTGAATCACGTAAATTTTGTGTGTCGTATTTTATTATTTCTTCTTTCGTAATTATTATCTTAATTTTATTGCGGTACCCAACAAGTGGTATCAGAGCCCGGTTTCGGCAAGTTCAAGTATTGTAGTTAAGAATTTTTCTAAGCATGCACTATGGTTGCAGTCTAGTCTGAACTTCCACATCATAAAAGAATTTTTCTTAAACTACTACTTGATTTAAAGTCCAGTTAGTCAAAGACCGGTACCACATCTATGGATATATTTCGAAAATAAATATACCACGATGAAGAAAAAATTGCGATAAATTTTTTGGCGCAGTCCGCTCGAAAAGCAGTTGCAGAAATAGCAAAGTGATGAATAGTAAAATAGTGACTCAAAGTTTACGGTGAATAGTACTATTAGAGTTACTATTGAGTGGTCCAGTACTATTAAGCCTAGTATTGTTCACATTCACTATTACTATTCACTATTCATGTATACTGTAACTATTCATTGTTCACATGTACTGTCACTATTCACGTATATGGTTACTATTTATTAAATTCCATAAATAAATTATGGAGGCTAAGATGAGCAAGATGATCAGTCTAAATGGCAGAAATTACCATATATAGAGGAATAAAATGGGAGATCTCTTTATGGTAACAAAAATGCATCAGCTGGTGTTTGATACAAATAAACTAGAAGACAAGATTGATGAAGAATGGGCTTTTGAGCATGAGTAAGTTTGCAGTTTTATTTGAAAGTTTGTCAATGATAATATGTATAATCACATTTATGATGAGACTCACACCCGGACATTATGGAACAAATTTGAGGAGCTATATGCCTCAAAATTCGGTAATAACCAATTGTTCTACTTAACAAAACGGATGAATTTTAAATACCAGGAAGGTACTTCTGTGGCAGATCACTTAAGTGAAATGCAGGCAACTATTCATCAGTTATCAAGTATGGGCATAAAGTTTGATGATAAAATCCTCGACCTTATGGTGCTTCCCTCCTTACTAGAATCGTGGGAGACTTTGAAGATATAGTAACAAACTCTATGCCACACGGTGGAGTTAGTTAGGAATTTATTAAAAATGAAATTTTGAATGAAGAGATGAGATGAATAGCACAAAATCCCTCTTCATCTTAGTCATACATTCTTATAACATATGCTAAAAGAAGTAACCAGCCTAGAGGAATGAGACAATATAGAAGTCCAAATATAAGAGACAAGAGTAGAGGTAAATCAAATAAATATGCTGATATTTTGTGCCATCACTGTGCCATAAAGGGGCACATCAAAATGTATTGTTGGGAGTTCAAAAGTGATCAAGAGAAGAACAAAGGCAAAACGAAGAAAGAAGAAAGTAGTGACGATGAAGCCAATGTCATTGTTGATTTCCAAATTATTATGGAAACACTATTAATCTTGCAACCCAAGAGACCAGTTGGGTGATTGATAGTGGGGCCACTCTTCATGCAACATTCCGAAGAGAAAATTTTTCATCTTACACACTAGGCAATCTAGGTGTGGTCAAAATTGTAGACGACAAATTTTTAAAAGTCATTGGCAAGGGAGATATTTCCTTAGAGTCGAAAAATAGTTCGAGATTAATTTTAAAAGATGTTGTGCATGACCAGACATGCGTTTAAATTTAATCTTGATTGGCAAACTTGATGATGAAGGTTTCTGTAGCACCTTTAAAAATGGTAAATGGAAGCTCACTAAAGGTTCTTTAGTGGTAACCAAAGGAAGAAAAGACCCAAAACTGTACGTGATGTATGTGAAGCTCTCCCAAGATACTTTGAATATAGCAAAAAATGACAGTACAATTAAATTGTGGCATAAACCACTAGGCCACATGAGTGAGAAAGGAATGACAACTCTGGTTAGAAAGAACATGCTATTTGGATTGGATAAAGTCCACTTAGATAAGTGTCCTGATTGTATGGTAGGAAAACAAAATAAAGTAGCTTTCAAGATTTCCCACCCTTCTAGAAAGAAGAATGTGTTAGATCTGGTGCATTTAGATTTATGTGGACCATTGATGATATTATATGGTGGAAATCGATACTTCATGACATTTATCGATGACCATTCTAGGAAGACCTGGGTATACAAATTGAAGTCAAAAGATCAGGTGTTAGAAGTCTTTAAGCAATTTCTAAACTTGGTTGAGAGACAAACAGGTCAGAAGCTAAAGTGCATCAGGATAGATAATGGTGGAGAATACACTAGGCCATTTGATGCTTTCTACAAAGAGCATGGTATTCGACATCAAACAACACCTCCTAAGACACCGCAACTGAATGGTTTGGCTAAGAGGATGAATAGGACTTGATGGAGAGAGTCAGATGTTTACTCTCACATGCGAAGTTGTCTAAAAGATTTTGGGGTGAAGCTCTATTGACAGTAGTTCATATTTAAATCATTCACCTTGTGTCCTTCTACAGTATGATACTCCAAAAAGAGTATGGTCAGGAAAGGATGTTTTCTATGACCATTTGTGGGTGTTTGGTTGCAAAGTCTTCGTTCATATCCTAAAGAATGAGAGGTCCAAGCTTGATGTAAAGACCAGACAATGTGTATTCATTGGGTATGGCCAAGACCAACTTGGTTATAGATTTTATGACCTAATCCAGAAAAAGATGATAAGAAGTCGAGATGCTACATTTGTTGAAGATCAGACTATTGAAGATGTTAAAAAGACTCAAAAGCAGACTTCCAATAGATTTGATGATGATTCAACAGATGTTCATATAGTTCCTCCAACAGTAGAATAGAGGCAAATTGGAGACGAGGGAAATGTTCCATAAGAACAGGTTCTAGAGTTAGAAAATCCAAAAGTTCCTAATGAGAATGAACGAAATGATGATGTTCATGTTCATCCACCAGCGCCGGAGGGTCCTCAAACATTAAGAAGATCTAGTAGATTTAGACAACCATCTACTATATATCCAGTAAATGATTATTATTGATGATTGACGAGGGAGAACCTAAATGCTTTGAAGAAGCTATGGAAAATGAATACAAAAGGAACTAGATTGAACCCATGCAAGATGAGATGAAATCTTTGCATGAGAATAAAACATTTGAGTTGGTAAAGTTACCTAAAGGCAAGAAAGCTTTAAAGAACAAATGGGTGTTCAGAATCAAGCAAGAAGAACACAATTCCAATCCACGATTCAAAGCTAGATTGGTTGTGAAAGGATTCAATCAAAGAAAGGGTATTGACTTTGATAAGAATTTTTCACCTATTGTGAAATTAACATCTATTCGAACAGTGCTCGGATTGGCCGTCAGGCTTGACTTGGAAATTGAGCAAATGGATGTAAAGACTGTCTTCTTACATAGTGATTTGGAAGAAGAAATATACATGGAGCAGCTAGAGGATTTTATAGAGAAAGGAAAAGAAGACTATGTGTGTAAATTGAAGAAAAGCTTGTACGGATTGGAACAAGCATCAAGACAGTGGTATAAGAAGTTTGAGTCTATTATGGGGGAGCAAGACTACACAAAGACTACTTCAGATCATTGTATTTCCATAAAAAAATTCTCTAATGACGACTACATTATTCTTTTGTTTTATGTGGATGATATGTTGATTGTTGGTCAAAATTCGTACTAAAATCAATAGTTTGAAGAAACAGCTAAATAAGTCTTTTGCCATGAAAGACTTAGGAACAGCAAAGCAGATTCTTGGTATGAAAATTACAAGGAATCAAAGTGTCAAGAAATTATGGTTGTCACAAGAAAAGTACATAGAAAAAGTACTTCAAAGTTTTAACATGGAGAATGCTAAAGCAGTTAGCTGTCCTCTTGCTAATCACTTTAGACTGAGTTCAAAACAATGCCCTTCTACCGATAAAGAGAAGGAAGAAATGAAAAAGATTCCATATGCTTTAGCAGTTGGAAGTTTAATGTATGTCATGGTTTGTACACGGCCAGATATTTCTTACTCAGTTGGAATAGTGAATAGGTTTCTTTCAAATCCTGGAAAGGAACATTGGGCTGCAGTAAAGTGGATTTTCAAGTACCTTAAAGGTACAACCGAAACATGTTTATGTTTTGGAGATAATAAGCCGATATTAGTTGGTTACACTAATGCAGATATGGCTGGTGATATTGACTCAAGAAAGTCTACATCAAGTTATCTAATCACATTTGTAGGGGGAACTGTGTCATGGCAATCAAGATTACAGAAGTGTATTGCCCTTTCAACAACTGAGGCAAAGTTTATAGCACTGACAATAGCGTACAAGGAGTTACTACGGATGAAGAAGTTTTTGAATGAACTCGGGATTCATCAAGAGTAGTATCAAATATTCTGCGATAGTCAGAGCGTAATTCACCTTAGAAAGAATTCCTCCTTCCATTCGATCAAAACATATTGATGTCGGATATCATTGGATCAGGGATGTATTGGAGATGAAGCAGTTATAGCTTAAGAAAATCCATACAGATGAAAATGGATCAGACATGCTAATGAAAATTCTTCCAAAGGAAAAATTTGAATACTGTCGGCTAGCTGCAGGGATGAAGGAAAATATGGCAAACGTTCCCACTTCAGTGTGCAAGGGGAGATTTATTGTGGTGTGTCCACTTCAATTGGGACCTACATCAAAGGGAAAAAAAAGAAATAATGGCACCGCTCATAATTTTGTTTTTGCTCGTTGTTAATTATCTTTGTCAAAGGTTAGTGAGCTGTCTCACCAAACCTTTTAACAAAAATCTTCATTCTTTCCCTATATATATGTGAGCATGCATTAGCAAGAGGTAACTGCAAAAACAATTAGAGAAAAGCGCAGAGTGTGTGAGGACACACCGAAAAAAGAGAGAAAGGGAGTTAGCTTTAGGAAAGTTTTCCTAAAATGGGGGAGTGATAAAATAGTGAGGAAATTATTTCTAGGTGTTTTGGAAAATACTGTGAGTGCTACTATTTTAATCACATTTGTATTAATCTCTTTGTAAGCCTACTATTCTTAATAGTGGAAGAATTATTCGAAGTTTGTCCCGTGGACGTAGCCCTAAAACAGTTAAGGGTGAACCACGTAAATTTTATGTGTCATATTTTATTATTTCTGCTTTCATAATTATTCTCTTAATTTTATTGCAGGACCCAACACTGAGTGAGAGATAGATGAAGAAGAGAGTGAGGTGGAGAGAGAGTTATCGTAGGAAAGGAAGAAGAAGGAGAAAATAAAAAGGAAAGAAAGGAAAAGAAAGAAAGGAAAGAAGAAAAAAAATTAAGAAAAACTATTGAAAACGAAAAAACCGCTCAATGTAATATGGCAAAGAAATAGTGGTGCACAGTGATTTAAAAAAAATATATGATTCGAGTTTAATTTAAATTAATTCGGTCCAATAAAAAAATTGGTCCAATTTTTAATTGATTTAACGGTTTTTCAATTGATTTCAGGATGGTTCAAAATGGTTTTCAGTCTCAATAAATATTACATGGTGTAATATTATTAATTAATAATTTAAAATTAAATTTAAATGAAAATATTTCGAAATAAAAATTTCAGGATATTACAAGTATTTTATAAATTACAATTAGTCCTGCAAAATTTCATTAATGTTAATCAATTATTATATGATTAGCCCTCCTTAGATGGCACAAAATGTGCTAAGTAGCTTTAATTAATGTATAATAATAAAGCAACTCACAATCCACGCCAAAACGCAGGCCTGCACCTAGTTCAAAGCATAATCTTGAAAGAAACAAATTCCTTAATTTATATACATATTTATTTAAAATTTAAATTTGAAAAGCAAAATATTGAACAATTTTCAAGGGTTTAATTATATATATGTATCTATGTACTAAAACTTAATTCGACTTGACTCTTTTCACCCTCCTAAACTTTAACCATAGAAATCCTGTCCATTAATCTCACACACTTGGGTAAAAATTTCATAGTTTTGCCATAAAAGAGAAATTATTGTTGAAGTTCATATGACATTTTTTTATTCATTTAGAGATCCACTTCGATTTACATAATATGAGTACCTCTCTCTTTGACTCACTAAATTGATGAAAACACTTTATAGTCGAAAGGATTTCAATTCAAGATTTCTCACTCCTCGTCCAAATAATAAAATTGACCAAATCACAACTTATCGGTGATAATACAACATATATTTAGTCACACATGGAAGACAAGATTAGAGATGTCCTATCTCCTATGAATATTCTTTTTTCTTTTTTAAATAACACTAATAGTATTCTTAATATATAATTTAGACATAATAGTTTTAATATGTTATGAAATTAGTGGATATTTTATACAGGTTAGAAGTCTGTATTCTTAATTATTGCGAATTTTATCATCCTGATTTGTGTAGGACTCTATTAGGGTTTTATTTATGTAACTATATATATGTGGCTTCTCATCAATAAGTACACTCTCAAAACTCTTTCATATTTTGCTCTCTATTCCTTTTCTTTATTTTTATATTATTTTATAACACGTTATCAACATGATTTCATTTTACCACTTTAAAAATGAGTTCTACATGATTCGATTCTATCGCATTGGAAAAAATATTATATGGTTTGCAACAACCAAAATTAAGGTTTGTGTATTTCGATTTATTCCACTTGAAAGGTAATTTTTCTTTTTATTTTTTTTTAAAACTGTATTAATATTGATTAATTATTTGATCATATATAATTGATGATAAAAAAAAATATGATGATATTATTTTGCCATAGTATATGATACCAAAGTGCCAATTATAATAATAATATCGTCGCCTAAGGCATAGCCTTTACTTAGCTTAGCCGAGGGATCATCGTATTGCGTGCAAAGGTAGATCAAATTGCCTGTTTTCTTAACTCGTTTGTTGGCTGATCAGTTAATATTACAAATAAGCTATATACGGTAGTTCATCAATTTAATATTTTGATATAGAATATCCATTTTTTTTCATTTATATATGGTATTGATTGCTTCTAGGATTGTTATGGCACGCTGACATTTTTTTCTTTTAATTGTATGATGAGTATGATATATTTACGAATTATATAAGATAGATTTAATAATTTAATATTTTAGAAGTTTGTTAGTGTGGTTGTTTTAGTTTTCGAGGACTTGTATTATAGTGACAGTGGTTTATGCTTCTCATTTTCTTTTTTACTCAATTTACCTTAATCGTTTGGGTTAATACTCTTATAATTAAATTTTCGATTATGATCTTATTACTTACCATAATTATTTTACTTTGTTAAATCTTATAGATCTTAGATTTATATCCTTTAATATTATTGAAAAAAATTATTTATCATGAATGTCAGATCTAAAATACATTTAGATTCAATAGGTCAAGAAGAAATTTAAGGATTTAAATAAAATTGTGCTTAGATGTATGGCCATCAAAAGCTTACTAGGATAGATGCAATTTATCATTGCAAAACTCGTAAAACTATAAGTTATTGCAATTTCCAGTATTAAAGTTATTGTCAAATATTAGGATATATAGTTTATGTATTACAAAATTTGAGAATTGATTTATTTCTTAAATATAATTAAGATATTATTGTTATTATGTTTGGAGCCTATATTAGGTCTTCATATAAAATTATTAATGATATTTATATCTCGAAATATGCTCCTGAAGTAGAAATATTAAGAGAGAAAAATTTATGATAAAATTTGAATTTATTTCATATGCTTTTATTATTGAGCTCCTAGTTAATATTGTAAAGTTTGTCTAATTAGATTTTCTCTATTTCCTAAAGTGAATGGAGTGATACATAATACTATACATGAAAGTAATCGGCGGCAAATTTAGAGGGGGGCCAGCAAGCCACTGCCTTGACTAAAAGAAAAAATTATTTATGCTAATAATTGACTATCATCTATCAAGGCCAGTATTTCCTAAAAAAAAACTAAGCCCAATAAGTCAACAGCCCGTTATATTCTACGACTTATAAACTAATGTGGGGTATTAACAATATTGATAGTCAACTTGCCTCCTAGTTTTACTTCAGCGTTCATAGTTTATCAATAGCAGGAAAAAAAAACTCTCTGCTTCTATAACCAAAGGAAAAAAGTGATCTTAAATCATATTCTTCAATCAAGAATTAAGAAGACAATCCAACATTGGAGAATCAAGAATTTGTATGTATCCTATTCCCCATTAATTTATTTTATTATTGTTAGTATTATTATTTTTGTTTCTATAAGGCATATATATGTTTCTATATTTGTTTTAGTTATGAAATTTATGTTCAAAAATAGAATTTGAGCACCAAAACCTTATTTGAGTTCTTGTGTTTAATTAGGTGGATTTCGAATTGATGAATGAACTTTATTTTATTACTTTGTATTGAAATACATTTGATAACTAAATGAATAGTTAGAATTATTAAAATCAAATAATTCGTTTTATAATAAAAAACTACAAATTGCAAAGCTTTGTGAATTTCTTTTTTTTCTTTTCTTTTTCTTTCTACATCACCTATATGATTTTGTATTTAATTTATTTAGTTATAAAATTTAAGCTCAAAGATAGAATTTAAGTACCAAAATCTTATTTGAATTCTTGTATATAATTAGGTGAATATAGAATTGATCAATAAATTTTATTTCGTTTACTTTTAGTATAAACTATTTTATTTATATTTAATTAATTTGTCAATGTCCATCCAACCATTTTTTAATTATGATTCTATTAATTGATAATGCAGCTGATTGTGTTGATAGTGGAAAGAAGATATTGAAGGTTGTTGAATTGAGCATTAAGATAAAGTGGAAATCTAATAATAAGGTATTTGTCTCTTCTTTTATTTGTTTTTCTAGAAATTATTGGTAAATAGTATAAATTAATATGAATCTTATGATAAATTAACTATATTGAGCTTGTTTTATATATATTGATATGATGTTGCACCTAAGAAAGCTAGTGTATATATGATATTAATAATTTCTTTAAACAAATTCAAGTTAGTAAAATTCACAAGTTAACATCACGGGTAAGAAAAAAATGATTGATGCATATTTTACGAAAAGGGGTTCTCAAAATTTAAATTTATAAGCTACATTTTCAACTCCAATCGAAAGTGACCACACTCCTCTGAAAAGAATTCTAATTCAATTCTTGAACAAGAGCCAATTCTTATCAAGAATTCAATTTCTCAAAGTTGTCCATCTAAAGCTCTTTGAATCGAATTACAAGAAATTGATCTCTCTTCTTTAGAACGTGATCCTAGATAACGTCCAAATATGTGGGACTATCCTACCAACCAACAAGATGAAATTCAAATGGTGTATATCAGAGTCGAACCTTATCAATTTATTATGTCTAAATATCCCCTTGATAAGAATCAACGTCACTTTCAAGCTTCACGGTTCAATCTATTTCCTGAATGGTTAGAATATTCACCCACCAAAGATGCAGCCTTTTGTCTTCCTTGCTATCTTTTTAACAAGCTTGACGGACATCTTGGTTATTCCATATTTATAGTTGACGGATTTAATTCATGGAAAAAAGTGAGGGATGGAAAAAGTTGTGACATTCTTATGTCACGTAGGAAAAAATTGTAATTCATTACATAAGATTGTAATGCAAAAGTGTAAAGATCTTAGGAATCAAAATCAGCATATTGAGAAGATGATTAAAAAGCAATCTCATCAATAAATTGAAAATAATCGACTAAGATTAAAAGTCTTATGTGATGCTATTAAATGGTTAACATTTTAGACATGTGCTTTAAGAGGTCATGATGAAAGCTCCAATTCAAAAAATAGGAGAAATGTCATTGAACTTGTTAAAATTTTGGGTTCTTATAATGATAAGGTGGAATCAATGGTTTTAGAAATTGCTCCTCAAAGTGCATCTTACATTTTCTCCTATAGTTCAACAAGAAATTTTACATGTCATTTCTAATAAGATTTGAGATACAATTCGTGATGAGATTGGTAAAAAAAATTTTGCATTATTGCTGATGAGGCTCGTGATGAAGCAAAAAAGAGCAAATGGCCATCCTCTTGAGATTTGTTGAGAAAAATTGCTATGTACGAGAGCGTTCTTTCGAACTAGTTCATATCCTTGATACTGCTGCCTTAAACTTTGAAAAAAGAAATTTTAGATGTCCTTTCTAGGCACAACTTGAATATAAAAAATATTCGAGGACAAAGTTATGATGGAGCTAGTAATATGTGTGAAGAATGGTCTAAACTACAAGCTTTATTTTTGAGTGAATGTCCATATACCTATTACATATATTGTTTTGCTCATAGACTCCAATTAGCATTGGTTGCAGAATCTAGAGAGGTAATATCAACTCCTCAATTTTTTTCTAAATTGACTCCTATTACCAATGTTGTTACTTCCTCTTCTAAAAGGCATGATCAATTGCAAGCTACCCAAATTATTTAACTAGAGAAATTGATTGTACAAGATGAACTTGAAACTGGTAAAGGGTTAAATCAAATTGGCACTATAAAACGGGCTGGTGATACTCGAAGGAGTTCTCACTTAAGTTTTGTTAGAATCTTGGTGCATAAGTTTGAAGCAATTTGTTCAGTTTTGAACACCATAATTGCTGAAGGGCCTACTTATAGTCAAAGGGGAAATGCTGATTATGCTTATAATGCTATCACTTCTTTTGAATTTGTGTTTATTTTGCATCTTATGAAAGAGATACTTAAGATCACAGATGACCTTTGTCAAGCTTTACAGCGCTAGTCTCAAGATATTCTAAATGCAATGCATTTAGTATCAATAAAGATGTTGATTCAGAAAATGAGAGAAAGTGGATGAGATTAATTTTTTAAAAGTGTCAATTTTTTTTATGAGAAACATGAAGTTGATATCCTTAATAAAAATGTTCATTATAATTCTGGTCGAGGCAGAGCCCGTAATCAAAAAGACCCAATCACATTTGAGCATTATTTTCGAGTTGATGTCTTCATTCCTACCATTGACTCACAGTTGCAAGAATTGTTTAAGGAAGATATAATAGAGTTACTTATTCTTAGCTCCTCTTTAGATCCAAGGTATGATTTTAAGTCATTTAGAATTGATGACGTTTGCACCCTTGTGAATAAGTTTTATTTTGAAGATTTTTCAAAACAAGAAAGATTACATTTAAGATATCAATTAGAACTTTTTAAACTTGATATTCTACATTATCCTAAGAAGCAAACACTGTCAACTATCTCTTAATTGTGCCAATATTTAGATCAATCAAGAAAGGCAAATATTTATCCTCTTATTGATAGGTAAGTTGTACTTGTTTTGACTCTTCCAATCTCAACTGCAACTACTGAACATGCTTTCTAGGCCATGAGTCTTATAAAGAATAAGCTTCATAATAAGATGGGAGATGATTTTCTTGCAAAGTCCTTGATTGCATATATTGAGAAAGAGGCAGCTGAGACTTTCAGTATCGATTCTATAATTGATGAGTTTTACACAATGAAAGAGCGACGGGTGCAACTTAAGATGCCAAGAAGACATCAAGTTTAGATAGACAAGATAAATTGTAATCTTAGATATTTAGTTTAATCTTCTTCTATTTTCTTTTATTACTCTTTTCACTATGTCATTTTTTCTTATGATTCTTGCTAAATCTTTTCACTTAACATACCACACTTAATGTAGTAGGATAAAAATTAAAGAATCCTATGAATTGATTTTTATTTTAGTGTGTCATGTTAAGTTTTTCTTGGTTTAATTATCAATAAAAGAAATATTATTTTCTTCCCCTCAATCTAAATTTCTAGTTCCACCACTGGGAGTAATGAAATCCATCTGACTAAATATAATGCATTCTTTGAAGTGGGTGCAATAATATATGATATTAGATGTGGACATAAACAATAAAATGATATACTTATAACTGAGAATATCAATAACACCACAATTAAGTAATGATCTTAACAATTATTGTGGCCACATAATTAAGACTAAATTTTACAACCAAAAGTGGTACAAATAAGGTGGCATATATGTATTGATTATGTACTTGCTGTAGACAAAAAATATTGAAAGGCAAATTTAACTTTTGATAATAGAAAAATATTTAGAGGCTTCAGAAGAGCAAATATTACTACCTAAAGAAATAAATTTTATACATAATGCATTATTCTAAAGATATTTATCAAAATGCATATCATATAGAGATAATGATTGAAATAAATATAGTTATAAATTGGAAGTTTATAAATCCAAGTACTTCATCATTTGGCCTAATCAATTGGATCATCCCGATCAATGATGATGCCAAAAAAGAAAAATTTAATCCTTACATGGATATTTATTGAAAACCCAAAAGTTTTTTCAAATCTATTGAATTATTCATGCTTAATTTGTTCTCATAGAAAATTAATTATTGAGCAATCACCAAGAGTTCAAATTGAACTTTTTATATTTTCTCAAATATATAAAGAAAAATTATTGATCACATCATGTGAATTATTTAGATATTTTAAGGATGCATTGAAAAGATAGTTATATGTTGCAACATGAAGTTTGCAAAGATTATTTTCAACTTGCAACTTAAAGTTTGCATGATTATTTGCGCAAATAATTTGATTAAGAATATAAATTTCAGATTTTTCTATTAAGGTAATTTATCTTGAGAATAATAGTGAATTTACACATCAAGCTTTAATGATTATTATATGTGTTAATTGAAATAATAATAAGGCAACCCGTTGTTGCTTATTCATGTTCAAAATGATTAGTATAATTATTTATTATATGATTGCAATTAATTGCAACACAATTATTATAAGAACGAAGCTCTCTATTTTAGAGGGGACATACTATTAAATTTAATAACACTTAATCGCATCAAGCCAATAAGTTATTTTATAAATTCTCTCCTTTATAATTGATTTTGTATCAAGAACCAAATATTACCTATCGAGGAATTTTTAAATGTGCACTATAAGTTCTAATTGCTCCACCACAATGCACTAAGATGGATCGTCAAAAGGAGGTTGAAAATATATGTCAGGTATAATCTATGATTAAATGTTTAAAACTTTCAAATAAGAAAGTACATCTACCAATTTTGCTAATTGTTATGGATCCTGATATCGGGGAGGGAAAATAAGCAGCTAGAATAATAATTGATTGGAAAAGAATTATTATTATTATTATATCTTGATCCTCATACAAGTTAATATGTGTTTAAAATTTTAAAAGATAATTCATTTGTAAATTTTGCAAAAATAGTTGTTAGGTATATTTCTTATCCAAAAGGAGATAACTAAATCTCAGATACTAGCTGCAAATTGCTCCTATTATAATTGAAGTCCCTGAAGGACGAACTACTTATGTTAATGAGTCTAAGGCACATCTGAAGTGTGGTAGACCAATTAGTTTCAAGGATAAAAACCCCAAAAAAGAAAAGGAGCAAATATTCAAGATGGTCAAGTTTTAGAAAAGTAAATTTTACAAGAGATCCTAAACATGACTAATAAGTTTCTTAAAGAAACTTAGGTACCTAAAATTAATGAAAAAATTATGAGATCTCCATAAATTATATCATGTCAGGAAAAGATGGAACCAATATAAAAGAAATGTCGACAATATTATTATGATATAACGCTTAATTTTTTAAAAGATTATGAGATTCTTGAATATTGTCTGTTGGGAATATTCTTGACATAGAATTAATTGATCAAAATAGAATTAAGCATGTGGCATTTAATTCACTTGAAAAGATAAATTTTGAAATTTTAGTATGGGCATCAAGAGATGACAAGTTAGTAGAATAAAAATATGTATTTGTGCAAAATTAAAATGGGGTCACGAGATATAAAGCAAACTTGTTACATAAGTTTTTCGCAAATAACTGACATTAATTATGAGGATAATGTGGTGCATGCAATTATCATTTTATATTTGATTAGTCTGACAATTTATGAAAACTCGAAATGCATCTAATGAATTAATGGTTGCATATTTATATGGCTAACTTGGTGTAGATATCTATGTAAAAATTCCTAAAGGATTTAACTTGCTTGAAGCATCAAAAAATTAAATTATCGAGAAATTAATTCAATTAAATTATATAGAGCTCTATGTGTATTAATGGATAATGATATCCATAAAATATTGAAAAAATGATTGAAGAAACCAAATCGAGACCTTGAGAAATACATTTAAGATTTCTATATGGACTAAAGAAATCTCAATACATATGGTATAATCGTCTTAATGATAATTATGACTGAAAAAAATGTTATATTATTTCATAATTGTATTATATTTATAATATTCTTTTGTGAAACTTACAAGCTTTCATACTTTTAATATTTTCATTATATGCTATCATGAGTAATGTGATCCCTTGATTAATAAATGTTTGTTGAAAGAATATTATTATTATATGTTCATGAATTTTTATAAAGAGATTTAAATATGAATTGTCATTATTTAGTTCATGAACGTTATTGGAACTCGTGAAGAGCTTCCAAAGATTATAGATTCTTCAAAGGAAGAGTTTGATATGAAAGACCTTAAGAATATAAAGTTTTGTGTCAGCCAGAAGATCGAGCAATTTATAAATGAAACTTTGTTTATAATGCACATGTATGACTAAGTTATTAAAATGGATTTATATGGATCCTCATGACTTTGAGGTTACTTGATGAGAAAAAGACTACTTCTAAACTTTGTGAAATTATGAACTTATTGGTCTTGAAGTACTATATTTTAGTGTAATAAAAGCGCTAATAAATCTTACTAGTCATATGACTCGATATATTATAAATTTTATTTGCAAGATATAGTTTTTCTTGAATATGAAGAAATTGAATGCAGTTAAAACATATATTTTTTTATATCTCCATGGGATAATATATATGAGTTTATATTACAACTAACATGTAAAAATCAACTTTGATTGGGGATGATATGCAGGTTACTTGTCTAATACACATTATCTTATATCATAATCAAGTCGTTCATTTATATGTGGAGGTACAATTATTCATGGTGTTCAATGGATGAAGTATTCCTACTACTTCTTTTAGCCATGTCGATATTGTAACAACTCATGAAGAATGACAAGAATATGTTTGTTCATATTATGTGCGGTCTACTTCCTAAAATCCCTGAAGGATTTAACTTGCTTGAAGCATCAAAAAATTAAATTCTCGAGAAATTTATTCAATTAAATTGTATAGAGCTCTATATGTATTAATGGATAACGATATCCATAAAATATTGAAAAATGATTGAAGAAAGTAAATTGAGACCCAGAGAAATACATTTAAGATTTCTATATGAACTAAAGAAATTTCAATACATATGGTATAATCGTCTTAATGATAATTATAATTGAAAAAATGTTATATTATTTTATAATTGTATTATATTTATAATATTTTTTTTGCAAAAATTACATGTTTTTATACTTTTAATATTTTCATTATATGCCATCATGAGTAAGGTGATGTCTTGATTAATAAATATTTGTTGAAAGAATATTATTATTATATGTTCATGAATTTTTATAAAGAGATTTGAATATGAATTGTCATATTTAGTTTATGAACATTATTAGATCTCTTGAAGAGCTTTCAAAGATTATAGATTCTTCAAAGGAAGAGTTTGATATGAAAGACCTTAAGAATATAAAGTTTTGTGTCAGCCTGAAGACCGAGCAATTTATAAATGAAACTTTGTTTATGAATCCACATGTATAACTAAGTTATTAAAATAGATTTATGTGGATCCCATGACTTTGAGGTCACTTGATGAGAAAAAAAATCACTTCTCAACTTTGTGAAATTATGAAGAACTTATTGGTCTTGAAGTACTATATTTTAGTGTAATAAAAGTGCTAATAAATCTTACTAGTGTCACGACCCAAAACCGTGGGCCAGACCGGCACTAGGACCTGGGTAAGCTTAAGGCCCCCGAGGCCCATAGTAAGCCTAATCTCTGATTTCAACACCACAATTATATGAAAATATTCTACAAGTTGGCCCATTATATTTTTAGTGCTTCAAACTATCACAAGGCCTTATTTTATTCAACTCAATCGTTCCCATAAAGTCTTACATACACTTAACATTATTATTACAATCATAAATCTTAACATAACAGCGGATTTTCTACTACTGTATTACTACAAAGAATTCTAAATAATTTTATCTTATACATTTACATAATTCTTTAAATAACCTCAAAGGAAAGAAAACTAATGCTCCAAATATACTCAACTGAGTCACAATTTCCTGGAACAACATAAGGGATAAGGGGGGAAAGGGGTAAGTATAAAACTCAGTGAATAATAACATATAATACCAAACCCACACATTCACACAAATGATACTTAAGGCATTCTAAATGGACATTCTCCATTCACATAATGACAATCATATCACCCACAAACAACT
>CANUEX010111269.1:0-45849 GCA_948099535.1 Jatropha multifida | reverse complement strand
GGTTATTCAATAAATTTTCGGGCGAACCAAAATGATTTTCGATCCCCATAATATTACGTGGCGTAATATTATTGGCTAATAATTTACAATTTAAATTTAAATGGGAATGTTTCGAAATAAAAATTTCAGGGTATTATATTTAACCATATTAATTGTTTTTTATGTGCAAGTTAAATTAATTTAATTTTCACAAAAAATTAAGAAAAACTAATTAATATAGTTAAATTATATTTTTATTTAGTTTTTTTCGAAAATATCCCTTTATTTCATATTAAAAAATGCATATCAATTGTGAATATGACCATACATTAAACAGGGGAACATCAAGAAATTAAATAATAAATAATTTTTTAAAAAAGAAAATATAATTATATTTTGAAAGAAAGGAAATAGAAAAGTGAACATATATATATATATATATATATATATATACGTATTTCAAGATTCTTGTTAAGGTGAGTTGTCATCCGAATTAACTTGGTCTCCACGTACTATGACCAATCAAAACAACTTGCTTCCCAAGCTTATCAAACTCTCTCCCCGAGAGAACTCCATAAATAGAAACCAAAAGTATCCATCAACCTCATCAACCATTTTTACTTCGTTTCTTTCCTTTAGCCCTCAAAACCGCCATTAAACATGAAGAGAGAAGGTCGCCAACATGGGATGGTAAGGACTTACAGAATCTTGCCATCTCCATGGAATCCTAAACCAGAATCAAGATTCATCAACACCTTCAACTCACCGCCCACTGCCGGATTTTTCACTAAAGTCCAGTCCCGCCCCACCAACCACTCTAAATTCACCGGCAAGTGCGGAAAGCCGCGCTGCAATGACTGCCATATGAATCCTTGTTGCAAATCGAAAGATAAAACCAAAGGTAATCATAAGCTAAAATCACTTGATTTTGCTTCTAATTACAGATTAAGCACTTGGCGGGTCGTCGATGGAAAACCCGGATTGAATTTTTCTGGGTTTTCTGCTTCTGAGATTTTGGATCGTTTAGCTATTAATGATAATGATGATTATGGTGATGATGATGGTGTTGGTGACGAAATAGGTGGAGATTATGATAATTATTTGGAGAATTCGAATGAAATTCAAGAAAATGCCCGTGTTGATAATAATAATAATATTAAGGATGATGATAATGGATTAGTTGTAGAAGGTGATTATGATGATAATATGAGCTTTTGCGATGTCGGTTCCGTGTTAGATCAAGTTGAAGGAGACGATGAAGATTGGTGTTTAGTGGAAGAGAAATGTGATTAATTTGTTAATGTTTTAATTAATTAGCACTAATCCATTCCCTTTTTTTTAATTTGTTGTATTTTCATATATGTTTTTTTTAATGATTTCTCACAATTTACATTACATGTACCTACCTTAATCAATTAATGAAGATAGATAATGTATGTGCATGTAATTTACTTTTTCTATGTAATTAGAAAAAATAAAATCATCCAATGATATTAGCAAATTTTTATTTAAGATTTGGAGTAATTATCATTTTGGATGCTCAAGTATATTTTAGTGAGACGTGTGATTTGATTAATCTTTTTACTTAAAAATTTTGAATATGAGATCTATCTATTATAAATACTTTTTTATCAAATTATTTTTTTTTATTGTATAGCTCTGTACCATAACAACATACTAAAATCCTCGGCTGACCTACTGACATTATGAGATTAAGTATTAACGAGTTCATAATGCATGGAATAATTATAAATACTGTAATTTTAAATTTTGAAATCTTTAATAATGTAATTGATTAAATTTTAGGGATTAAATAGTAATTACTCCATAAGGAGAATAAGATAGTTTTAGTCGTTACAAGGTCTTCTTTTAGACGTTTCATTACAGTTTTTTTTTCAATGTTTTGGTAAAGCTAGATTCGATCTATTTAATATTCTGAAAAAATATTTTTTAAGAAAATAAAATGATTTAAAAAAACAAGATAATAAAATGAAATTCTATATATTTAATTGATATAATATAAGCGATACGATAACGCTAGGGTCAAGTTCAATTAACCAATAAGAAATAGCCAATCCAAGTCAACAAAAAGAGCAAGTGAAATACACGTGAATCATAGCCGTCGGAAACGCCAAATCGTTTTATTCCATGCAAAGAAACTTTCCATTTTCCATTGAATCCCCTTTCCTGTAACCGAACAGCTAACTATGAAACCCTACAATTCTTCCGATTCCTTTCGTTTTAGGCTCGCTTCTAAATTTACCCGCCATTTCCACCAGCATCGCAAAATAATATCTTCTCCGTCAAATCCTCGCCGGAGAATCCCAATTTTTGCACCGCTGCAGCACCGAGCTTCTCCTCTCTCTCTCTCGATCGATCCTGCGATGCATTTTAAGTGATAGCGGAAAAAAATTTTGTCCTGTAAGTGTTGATTTTTGGAACTGCTGCTTTCTTTTTGTATTGGCTGAATTGGGTATTTTTATAGTGAATCATTCGTATTGATTTCGTAATAATTTTCGAGCTTTCTTTGTGAGCTCAGTTTCTTTTGTAATTGATTTATAATGTGATGATCTTACTATTGCTGTACTCAAGATGATCACTATATTTAGATTTACTTGTTTTATTTTTTTTCAACATTTTGAATGATTTCAAGGTTTTGATTTTTAGTTATTAATGGTTGTGTTTTTTGTTACTGATATATATATATTTTTCTTTTTTATTTTAAGATAATTATAATAAAGATCAATGGATAGTCATGAACCTGATACAGGAAGTTATATACAGAAAGAGGTTTCAGAAAATAATCTCCAAGCCTCACCTGTAGTGGAAATAGCTGTGGATGAAGAGCATGAAGGCACACAAGTTTCTCTTTTTTCTGTTCACAAGAATCTGGTGGTTGAGAGTGAGCACGATTGTCAAAGTCATGGAGATGGTTCTCCTAATGACAAAAGTAGTGAGGACTGTGAAAGTCCAAAATCCTCTAACAAGTGTGAGACATCCATTGAGGATGAGCCTGAATCTCGGAGCCCTAATGTTCCCTTTATTGAGGAATCACCGAATGGTGCTGCTATAAAGGATGAGGAAGAAGTGTATTTGGTGCCCAAAGTTGGTATGGAGTTTGAGACAGAGGATCATGCATATAAGTGTTATAGTAGATATGCTGTTCTGGAAGGTTTTAGCATTAGGAAAGATTTTGTAAATAAAAGTAGGATAAATGGTGATGTAGTCTCCAGAAGATACACTTGTTATAGGCAAGGTTATCGACCAACTAAACATGTTACAAATGTGAGGAAAACCCGGCATGAAACTAGAACTGGTTGCTTGGCACATATGACCATTGCTCGCCAACCCAATGGAAAGTTTCGTGTTACTCGTTTTGAAACACAGCACAATCATGAGTTTGTGACTGCTTCTACAGCTCACATGTTACCATCACAGAAGAGGTTGACTTTTGCCGAAGCAGTTGAAGCTGACTTGGCTAAAAGTTCTGAGATGGATGGGGTACCAAAACTTGGAATGGGTTTTGACTCGGAAGATCACGCATATGAATTTTACAATGCCTATGCTGGGCGAGTAGGTTTTAGTGTTCGAAAAGATTATGTGAATAGGAGTAAGATAGATGGTGCTGTGGCATCTAGGAGGTTTACTTGTTTTAGAGAAGGTTTTCGGCAGAAAGACAAACGAGATTTGAATGTGAAGAGACGTCGGAAGGAAACAAGAATTGGATGTATGGCTCAACTGGTCATTTCTCGTCAATCAGATGGTAAATATCGTGTCACGCATTTTGAAGAAAAGCACAATCACGAACTTGTTGCTGCATGCCGGGTTCGCACGTTACGCTCACAAAAAAGACTAGCTACAGCTCAAGTTGAAGGGAATGAAGTAGATGGTTCTACAATGCAGACAAAGTTAGTCTCTGAGTTATTAAGCAACAAAATAGGAGACCAGGATGTCCATAGATATCAATGTAGTGATTACAATAATAAACTACCTTTTAGACGAATGAGAGATATGAAAGAGGGAGAAGCAGAAAGGTTGCAGCAATATTTTCAAAGCAAGCAACTGAAAAATCCTTCATTCTTCTATTCCATGCAACTTGATGCTGAAGATCGGATAACTAACATGTTTTGGGCTGATGCAAAAATGTTGGTGGACTATAGTGATTTTGGGGATGTGGTTTGCTTGGATACAACCTATAGACTGTACAAAGATTGTCGGCCATTTATGGCATTTGTTGGGGTGAATCATCATAAGCAAATGGTGGTCTTTGCTGCTGCCTTCTTATATGATGAAACCATTGAATCTTACAAGTGGCTCTTTCAAACTTTCATAGATGCAATGTCTGGAAAGAAACCCAAGACAATCCTCACAGATCAAGATGCTCTAATTGCTGAAGCTATTTATTCGATGTTACCTGAGATGCATCATCGAATATGTGTATGGCATATGTACCAACATGCACTCAAACAGCTTAACCACTTGTTTGTGGGCTCAGGTTCGTTTATAAATGATTTAAGGAGTTGTTTTTTTGAGCATGAGGAGGATGAGCCTTTCATCAATGCATGGAATCAAATGTTGGATGCGTATGGTCTGCAGGAAAATGAATTGTTGCATCATATGTTTAAAGAAAGAGAGAAATGGGCCATACCATATTCAAGGCAAATTTTTTGTGCGGACATTAGAAGCGCGCAACTTAATGCAGATCTTACTGCTAACTTGAAAAAATCTCTGAAGTTTGATTTTGATGTGCTTTCGTTTACCAAGCATCTTGGAAAAATGTTGAATGACTGGCATTACAAAGAGTTAGAGGCTAATTATGATATGAGTCAGCAATTGCCAAGACTAATGGGGGATGTGATTCTCTTGAAGCAAGCAAGAGATATATACACGCCAAAGATATTTGAATTGTTCCAGCAAGAATATGAGACCTCTTTGAATATTCTCATTAACCATTGGACTGAGAGTGGATCAAAGTTTGAGTACAAAGTAAGCATATATGGGCAAGAACAAGAATACACAGTCGGTTTCAATTCGTTGGAGGAGACGGTTACCTGTAACTGTATGAAATTTGAGTTAATGGGAGTTTTGTGCAGTCATGCGCTGAAAGTTCTCGACTTCAGGAATATCAAGTTGCTCCCAAGTCAATATATCCTGAAGAGGTGGACCAGAGATGCAAGGGTTTGATAGTTTTACCGACATTTCAAATAACCCCAATTAATCAGACAGTTCCAATTATTTACTGCTTATGGCTACTGTTCCAGTAATGCTACTGTAAATAGATAGCGGCCTTTTGATAAATATGGTATTAACTAACACTGTATCCCATCTTGAATAACAATTAATGCATGAGAGAGAATAAAAAATTCTGAACTGTTTCAATCTTATTGCCCTGGCATTTTCAATTCCCTTTGTTTTAATACAGAGCTTCCTTATACTCGATCAATATCATGCATCGAATGCTAACTTCCAGAGTTGAATATTTTGAGTTCTTATCTACCATATCAACGAAGTTCAAGAAATGCTGGCTTTAGATTCACAGTGGGATTATCTTTCTACAAATACAAATTCTTAGGTTCTGCGTGGCCTAAAATCTTATCCAATTAACACCTGGGGTACAATTATCTTTACAATTTCCTACATTTTAAATAAATGATTAAAAGAAGAGTTCCTCTGCAAAGATGAAGGAATTTGCTATGGTTCACAGTGAATGATACGCCAATCACTTTTCCATGATCTAAAACCTACTACTATTTTTTCTCTAAATCTAAACTTTCTTCAGAACTTTACGTTGTTCATACTGAATATTTGGAGAAGTATTCTCACGAGCGATTGAGCTGAGTCGTGAAGTTAAAGAACGCAAATTGCCACCGTTCTTTCCCATTCCATGCTTAGGGCCACCATTCTTGAATGAAGAACTCTGAGATGGTTGAGAGGTTCTCTGTATGATGCTAGGAGAGGGTGTCCTTGCAAGGTTAGGTGACTGAGAATGTGTCAATGGAACCTGTAAGCAGACATAGAGGAAACTCTGAATGTTGATGGAAATTCTTTCCTGCTATTAACTGACTGAGCAAAATAACAAGCTACTTGCAGCCACTGATTCCTATTTATATAGAAGTACACAGCCATCTGCAAAAAATACCTTTTCAATTGGATTTTTTTTTGCTCTCTCTCTATAAAAATCTGGCAGCGGCCTGGCCTTAAAGCAAAGGCTTTGACGCAGTTTTTTAATTTCTGTTTCTGCCTTTTCCTGCTCAAAAATAATCTAGATCAATAAAAATTGCTTACAGTCAATGACTTTTGGCCCAATTTTACTAGAATTGTCTCTAGAACTAGCAAGCTAGAACCTCAGTTGAAACCTAATTGAGCAAAAGAGAAGGAACTCCTTACATAATGCTCATGAAGTTTGCTTCACAATGCTATATTTACCTTCAGTGTTGCTTGCAACTGAACCTTTTGTGCCTGGTTAGCGTTGAATTTCTCCTCAAGCTTCTGTAAGTAGAGGAAAAAAAGTGGAATATGAGGAAAAAGATATCATATAATAGTAGCTAGGAAAATGCAGGAATGCTACTTTTTTTTTTGGGAGCAAGAAGATGCATATAGTTCTGCTGCTTGCCTCCTTTCTTCTTGCAGCTCGTTCTTCAGTCCTGAAGCTGAAAGGTGTAGTGGACAAATTTGGGGACTGAGATTTATTTTTGCGGGTGCTCATAAACTTCGAGCAACTGGCATACAAAAAGAAAAACTATTAAAATTAACTCAAAACTCCTTCAAAGAAATTCCCACATGCATCTTGGAGTGATCTATATGTTTTGCAGTATATCTAAGTCTGAAATTAGCTAATTAGACAACTTTCAGCCAATAATTATATATGCTTTATAAATGTCAAGCACATTACTCTGTTGGCAGGAAATGCCATCTTGAGCGAACTGTTTTGCTTCCAGATGCCAAGGGGTGAAGAGGTGTCCTTGCCCTGAAATTTTTAAATATCATAGAACATAAAGACCTCAGAAAATTGGAATTTCTTGTTTTCTTTGTCAAATTTGATAACATTCATACCTTCTATCTTCTGACTGAGGAGTGGCTAGGGTATGTTTAGGTTCTCTCAGCACAGGTACCTGTAATTCAAAAATGAACCTCATTTTAGCTTGCTACATAGGGATTTTCCTGGTTTAACTAAAAATTGCAATTAAGAAGCAACAAAAACAGGAAAAATAGGCACCGTTGTTGGAGTTTTTAGAGGAGTTGTGCAATCCTTTGATGCCTTATAACCAACTCTAGTATTATCAATTTTTCGGATAACTGATGAAGTTATTTTATTTATTCCTCTAATAGGAGTGAAATTCATTGACTTGTGAGTTGATTTCGGAGTTGATTTCTTCTTATCCAAGGCGTCCATTGTACACTTTTTGCTGATCGGAGTAGAATTGTTTTCCTTTTTTGCACGAACTGAAGCAACATGTTTAGCTGGTGTACATGGCATCCTAGATGCCTTAACAGAAATCTGTAGTTTCTTCTTGCCCATTAATGTCAAATCATCCCTAGTAGAAATGAAATCCTGCAAATCAGGAAAAAAAAAGGTAAATTAATGCTTGTAAATTGAAATAGAGAAACATAAGTTCTTTGCTATGATATTATTACCTTTAATAGAGGTTTCTCCATTAATTTTGATCCACTAATCTCCCTTTCTTTAAGATCTTCCATACTATCAGCAACACCAAACTGACTTAAAGTTTCAAAGTCTACAGAGTCTTTCCCAACAGCTGGGTTTCCTGTCAAAGTATCAACTTCTTCTGCCTTTCTGCTTTCACATATAGGCATTTCAACGAGCAAGTTATGCACATTCTCATTCGGAACAACACTTGCCTCGGCATTTATAGTCTCCTTGACGTCTACTTGTTTGTAATCAAGACCGAATTGGGAGTTTGTATTCACCTCCCCTGAATCTTGATCTTGAACTGCATTATGATCTTGACCTTCAGTTTCATTTTTTGTGGCCGCAGCATTTGCTTGTTCAAGCAAAGCTGCAGCCTTTCTTGCGGCAAGATTCTTATAATGTGCTTCAAAGAATGCTTTCTTTTGTGCAACAGAGCCAGGGCGCGAGAATCTTTCAGCTTCTTCAACGTATCTGTTATTAGAAAAGCTTGACCATTTTTCCCAAGCTAAGGATTCTGACGTAAACCTTCCAAAAGAGACGGACTGCCCAAGAGCATGAAGAGGATTTCCCTGCTAAATTACAAGAAACAAACGATTTCGCTTAGTTGCAATTAGTGACAAAAATTTGAAGTTAGTTATGTTAAATTCCATCAAATTAAATTCACTGGAGTAACACGAATGGATAAGATTACATACCAAAACGTAAAGACATGAAATTTCAAATAAATTTTATATATAAAAAATGTATAAAGCTCAACTCCAAACTAGTTGGAGATGGGTTATTTTTTCTGTTTAAGACGAAAATTTGTGTGAAGTGTGAATCAGAAAAGGCAGAAAACAAAGAACCCATTATGTATTTGAGAGAATTATTAGAACCCAAAAATTGAAATTTGTTAGAAAGACAAAGATAAAGTGCAAAAATGCAGACTTTGAAGAACAAACCTCATTGGACTCATTAGGAAGGCCAGCAACATAAGAGAAGGGCTGTTGTTGCACGAGACAAGTTGGTTCCCCCATGACCTGTAGGCTTTTGGCACCTCAAAATCTTCCAAAGTTTGAGCTCTTTGGCCTTGTTCTATGCTAATGATAGCATTTCTATTGTGTACCGTTCGAATTTGAATTTCAAATGGAAATTTTTTGGGTACATGCCGTGGAAAAGCAGGCAAATTTAAATGAGAAAAAGAAGCCTGGAGGTTGGAGCAATCTTTTTTGTCTGAATGTGGGGTCTCTAACCCATCACATTATCATATCATACTACATAAAGAGCTTTTCTTTTTCAACTTCCTTTTGGGCCCACATTGTGAATTCCTTCAACGTCCATACTGTTAGTTAATTTGAATTTCAGAGAATCCCATTGAGTTCAGAATTTTGACCCACTTTGGCACACTAATCATGCTATATTCAAAAATTAGCCATTGATATCATTTTATAAGAAAAAAAAAAGAATTAAAATCTCGGAATCTATCACAAAGCACAATGGTCCATTTTTAATTAAATTGATAAAAAAAAATAAAGTTTAGTACAATATGGTTGTATAAAATTAGCTCTTGGTACAATTTTATTGAAACAAAATTGAATTTAGAGACTAGAGCAAATAAGCTCTAGGCTCTAGGCTCTAGGCTTAGTGTGCACACATAAAGATGGAATAGGAAGCAATTTGCAAAGTAGAAATTGCAATTATTTGTCGTAAATGACACGGGACTTCAAATTTAATATTAGTGGGATTGAATAAAAATTTGAATTTGTCCAAACGCTATGTTTGGAAGTGCTAAATGTTTTATGGTGTCGGAATTCTTACACAAGTGCATTTTTCTTTTTTCTTGTCTTATATTGAAAAAATCCAATCAAAATATCAAATACTCACTAAAATTAAATACAACATAAAATCAAAATTATACTTTAGTGTAAGTCATAGGTATCTGAACTCTATTATAAAGACCTAATAAATCCGGTTCGGACTAAAATTATGCTATATTTAAGAGTGTAATGAAATTCACGCAATAATAACCACTTATATATAGCCTACGCAACTCGTTTCCAACAGATCAAACAATGCAATGAGATTGTCGCTCGCTCGCGTCGTTTAAAGGCCATGTAAAACGTCGTCGTTTTAGTCTGATAAACCCTAATACGAAAATTGGAACGCCAAAAACCCTAAAACAGAAGATCCAGCTATCACAGAAACGATAACAAAGAGGAAGAAGAAGAAATAAACTCATGGATACAAAAAAGAAAATGAAAGGGGAACGAGAAGAAGAAAAAGAATTGAATAAAAATTCAGAAATATTCGCGTCCTGCTCTTTCTCCAGTCTAGGCCTTCACCCAACCCTGTGCAACGAGCTTCAAGGTCTCTCTCTCTCTCTGTGCAGATTTTTTTTTGAATTCTTAACTTTTTGGGCGACTAATTATATATGTAAAACAGAAAGATTGGGTTTTGAGACTCCAACACTGGCTCAGGCTCAAGCTATTCCTGTTGTTCTCTCTGGTCGCCATGTGTATCCTTTTTTTTCTCTATATTATAGCATAAACATAGTAAGTTTAACGAATTAACTTCTCAATTTTCAGCTTCTGGATTTGTTTCCTTTGTTTGTTCTTTAATGTAAAATTCATAGACTTGTTAATGCGGCTACTGGTACTGGCAAAACTGTGGCCTATTTAGCCCCAATTATTCATCACTTGCAGAGTTACAGTCCAAAAATCGAGCGTAACCAAGGAACTTTTGGTATGTGCGTGTCTTTTCTTTTGCAACAATGGCTGATCAAGTCTTGCTCGAGCTAAAAATTGCACAAATAAGTTTTTGACTCTATGCCTATTTTGGTTCTGTCTACTTTCTGTATTACTAGTTTATAAGTCATTGCTTATCTCAATTTAATTTAGTCAGTATCCTGGTGGTAGCGTTGGTCCTTGTGCCTACGCGTGAGTTGTGCTTACAGGTTTATGAGATTCTGCAGAAGTTGTTGCACCGTTTTCATTGGATTGTTCCGGGGTATGTAATGGGTGGAGAAAAAAGGACTAAGGAGAAAGCTAGGCTGCGCAAAGGTAGAAACTTTTGTTACTTTATTACCTTGGCTTTGAGATCCATTTCTTACAAGATTGTCATTTCTTGAAACTTTGTCATTTATTTTGCATTTTGCAATGACTAGGACTGAAAGTGGCTCTTAGGTTAATGCAGTATTGTACGCCAAAAATTGCCTTTTAGTGGGAAAACAAAGAGCTCAAATACCCAAGCTATGTGCCTATTGTTCTCCTAAAATTAGAAGACTTCACCTTTTCCGTGAAAACTATGATATAGGTTATGTATGCTTGACAAACTGTATTGTAGATGTTTTGATTTGATTTTCCTTTCTGTTATCAAAAAAAGAAAAATAAATAAATAGATAACCAATGCTTGAAAGTTGATGAAGGCTCATTAATTGAAATTGATTGAATCAGCAGATGTTTATTATACTTCTGCATTTGCTCCTTCGTTTGATTGAATTGGACATGGACTTCTGACTATAAAACATTTAACTTAGTCAGGCCATTACTTTAATTTAAAGGTCTGCAAGTGAATCATTCCTTAATGCATGTGCAATATAGGTAGCTTTTCTATGTTGAAAAGAGTAATAAATATTGCATTTTGGCTTATTTCAGGTATATCAATTCTTATTGCAACTCCAGGGCGCCTTTTGGATCACTTGAAAAATACTTCATCATTTGTGCACTCAAATTTGCGATGGATAATATTTGATGAAGCAGATAGGTATGGTTTACATATATGGTTGAGTTACTATCTTTTGCAAAAGATGTGCACTACTGTGCTATGGGTAACTTTGGGTGAACATTATTACAGAATCTTGGAATTAGGGTTTGGCAAGGAAATAGAGCAGATACTGGATTTGCTGGGCTCTAGGCTAACTGAACCTGTTGTCAAGGGAAATAAAGCCTCCAGCATCTCTAACTCTCAGAGGCAAAATCTGCTGTTATCAGCTACCCTGAATGAAAAAGTAAACAATCTTGCTAAAATAAGTTTAGAAAATCCAGTTATGATTGGTCTTGATGACAATAAGATGCAACTGGATCAGTTAATTGAACATACTGAATCTATAGAATCTGATATGGATGATGAACTAGAATGTCCCAGCAAAGTTATAAACCCTTCAACTGGAGATTATAAACTTCCATCTCAGTTGGTTCAGAAATATGTGAAAGGTACATGTGAATAAAATGTTTCTCCTTCTGAACCTTTGTTGCTGTATCTGATATGAGAAACCTGACTGAAATTCTGCGCAGTTCCCTGTGGTTCCCGACTTGCAGTACTTATTTCCATTCTAAAACATCTGTTTGAGAAAGAAACTTCCCAAAAAGTAAGGTTACATTTCAAGTTTGTACTTTTTCACTGGTATAATTATTGTTTTTTCTTTTACTCTTCGAATTTCTGTTTGCAGCTTTTAGTTAGCATTTTATATATTGGTATATCTTTGTGTTGCAGCCTTTGTCACTGTCATTTTTTCCATTTGAAGGAGTATTTCCCTATGAGTTAGTGAGTCTTAATATAGTTGAGCTAAATTTATAATCTATAACAAAGACATTCAGTTACGATGACTAGCAATAAAGGAGTATCGTTTCAAGTTTATTTATCACTTCATTATTATAAGCCTTGCCTCTATTACAGCTGTTTTGCAGGAGGCCAATTATCTTAGAAGTTAGAAACTAATATCATCAATTTATCACAAGTATCAGCTATAATTTTTTCAAGCCTTGACTTTTATGCACTTCCTAGATTATTACCCAATCTTTACACCATGAAAAGTTGTATATTCCTGATCTTGTTGGTTTTTGCTCCTTTCTGTGAATAGCCAGTGCTGGAATTACGGGCATGTTTTTCTCCTCTCTTGGACTGTTCATATATGATCTACTTATAAGTTTTTGGTTCACTTGGGTTATCAAGTTCATTCACATACTCAATTTACAGATTGTGGTGTTCTTTTCAACATGTGATGGAGTGGATTTCCACTATTCTTTGTTAAGTGATTTCCGCTTTTCGCCCAATTCGCAATTGGAAGCTCAGGTTTCAGAGATGTTTTTGAGATGCAAAATTTTTCGGTTGCATGGAAGTATGAAGCAGGAAGATCGACGAAGCACATTCCTAGCCTTCAAAACTGAGAAATTGGCTCTTCTTCTGTCCACAGATGTAGCAGCTAGGGGCTTGGATTTTCCAAAAGTTCGATGCATTATACAGTATGATTCTCCAGGAGAGGCTACTGAATATGTGCACAGGTTTTGGTGACTCCTTTCTGCTGTAGTTTGCCTGCATCTTTCTATTTCTTATCAGCTGTTTATGTGTGCTCAGACATGCATGTAGGCATTCTGGTTAAGATTGGATAGACAGTTCAGCATGATCTGACCTATGATCATGATGCAGGGTCGGTAGGACTGCTCGGTTGGGTGAAATGGGGGATTCCTTGCTATTCCTACAACCAGTTGAAGTGGATTATCTACAAGACCTGGGGAAACATGGTGTGTCATTGACAGAGTATCCCATCCTCAAAGTGTTGGATAGTCTTCTGTTGCATGGACAGACTCATCGTGCCAAGAAGTTTGTTTCTTTGGAGTTGCATCCCTGGGTGTTATCGGTGCAGAAGGCACTTGAATCATTTATCTCAGTGCAGGTATGGACTTCCCAAGATAATTTCAAAGTATTTTTTTCTAATATTTCTTTCCTTCATCTTATTGTAGAAATTCTGATTTTGATTGTGCCTAACTTTTTCTTTCTAGTTGTGTACTGAAGTTTTCAATCCTTATAATTTGTGCATTGACATCTATTTTTGTTGACGGTTTGTACTCCTTCCAAAAAAATTGACATCCCTAATGTTAGTTAACATTTGGAAGCTCATTAAACTGCTAATCTCAACCTTTGTGAGGTCCAGGTTATATTTGAGTCTGATTTACTCCTTTCATGCTATTATCTCATATATCAAAATCCAACTAGTCTAGACTTGAGGCTTTTTTGTTATTGTCTGTCTTGTGTTTGTTTGTTACTTAATCAAGCAAATGATTTTAAAAGTTTTCAAAATTTATTACCAAAAGTTATTTTCTTTCTCAAAATCCTTTATTCCTCGTTTTATGTTATGCTCATTTCTTGCTGTTATTAAACAGTGCAGAAATGGTAATAAAGGATTGATAAAATCGACCCCAACTACTTTGGGACTAAGGCTTAGTAGTTGTTGTTGCTATTTGCTCCTTTCATGCTCAAAATTGATCCGTTGCTTTATATGTTTCCTCAGCCAAGGATGAATAAGTTGGCTCAGAATGCATTTATCTCTTGGGTCCGCGCATACACAGCCCACCGAGGAGAGCTGAAGAGAATATTTATGGTGCAGAAACTTCACTTGGGGCATGTTGCCAAAAGCTTTGCCTTGAAGCAACAACCATCCTTGGTTGGAAAATCATTCCAAAAGCAATCAAACAAGAGGAAGAGGGATCAGAAGCAAAAAGGCCTGTCAAAAAAGAGGAAGATAACCGGCAAAACATGAATGCAAAATGTGAGGAAGATAATTGTAGGACATGGCAAATTGACACACAGATGCTGAACTCTGTTGCAAACTATGGGCATGGTTACCAAAACAGATTTGGCTGCCATTTACTGCTTAAAACCAGTAGTTGGCAATTTGGTAACTGGCCATGAAGTTACAGAAAGAACAAGGGATATTTCTGCATTTTTGTGTTCATCAGCAACTGATTGATGTGAAGCTTATGGATATGTCTACTGATGATTATTTTTGACTCAAAAATCATACAAGTATAGATGAGTTCTGACTTGAGTTTTGACTTGAGACTTTGTATTAGATTTGATGATCGTATTTTTGCTACATAGAGATTGTACTATTGCACTCTTCTAATTTTAGACGGCTACAATGGTCACTCGGAATTTTCGCGAGGCCTGAGTTAGTTTGGTTGTATTGTTCTGGTGACTTTTCCCCAACCAATGAATGCAAAATGAATTCCTTTGTTATTATGACAGCATTAATAAGTTTGTAAGTTGCATCATTTTCAGTCATTGCTTTGCGAATAAGCACCAATGAACACCGAACCCACCAGTTTTAGTAGCTAACCAATCGGTTAACTACCAAAGTTCAAACATTTGTTGATACTTGCAGATTTAGTTTCTTGGTCTAGGAATGGTGGAGAAGAGTAGACTGGATAATTGGGTTTCAAGTCCCCCCAGAGTCCAGACTAGTCCCTTGTCGAGCATATACTGGCATTGCTTAAGGCAAAGATTAATTAAATTGTACAGGATGGGTGAGCGAATCCAATGGATTCCTTTAACTAAGTCATATCATATCTGATTTCCTTCAGGTTATTTTCTTCCTTCTGCTTTGTCATTGATATAGTTTCAGCCTTCGTAGTAGTGGTATTTCGAGTATTTCTGTACTTAAAATTAAATAAAATTTTCTGATGTTGACAACAGGGGAGAAAACGAAAACTTCTAAAAATGGTTTTCTAAATTGCTCAGTTGTCACAATGGAAAAATTGCCATCCCTTCAGTTTCAGTAAGATTTTCCTTCTTTTAGCACATTGAGAGAGACAATTACAAGTCATATCATATCATCTCCTCTTGCAAAAAATATTCTTAGTGCTGTTTTGCTGTATCATTATTCGACTTCTTCAAGTTTCCTTGAGACCATGATGCTCTGGAATGTCCAGTCTTGTATAACTCACTTGAACTACAATTTAAGGTTATAAAGACGATTCAGCATTGCGAAGAAGCCTTTCACGGCCATTCATATCCAAGAAACCAGTAAGCGATCTTCTCTTGCTTCTATAACCTTTTCCCCTGATTCCCTTACTTCTATTACCTGAAAACACCATGAACATGACTATCACGAAACCAAAACCGGAAAGTGCCCATAAGACAATAACCCAGAATCTAAAAGAACTGAAGAGTCCGTCTGTTGTAGTAGGTACAGATGAATCCTGAGAATGTATTATTGGTACAGTGTTACTTTTAACAGCACTACTTTCGTCGATTCTGCCAAATTTCCTTGAACTTACAGCGTCTTTTTCTGTATCTGAAATTGAGTTGGATAATGAGCTAGGATCAGGGCAATTTTTCTTCTTATGATGCAGAAGAAGTGCTTCATTTAATGTCTTTGCACATTCTATGCTAAGTAGGTCTCTGTGTAAGATGTCCGCATCAGTCTGGTTAAGCGTTGAAGGATCAGGAGGATCCGGAAACTTAGCCCAGCATTTATTGACCACATCAGTATCTCTCCAGTTTGCCTTGTCAAAGCTCCAAGTCCCAACTTTAAATTCCAAGCCATAGTGGAAAACTCTGTAGTTAACACTAGGCTCAGGGATATATCCTGGGTATATTAATATCTCCCTACTTATACTGTGCCGTAGTTGTAGCTGCATGTACAAGGAATAAGTGAATAAAACGTAACAGAATTTTTTATTACTAGCGCAGAGTAAAACAGAACAAAAATGCTATTGATGTTTATATCCTCTGAAAGAACAATAAAAATAACTCGGTAATGGACATTTAGCATGCACCCTTGTCATGATATGGAATACCTGCATATAGGACTTTTCTCTACAATATTTTTGGTACGTCCATATTACAGTATTACATCTACATATGGAAGGCATTTATTGGAAAGTGACATACCTCTGCTGCACCGAAAGAGTAACCATACATCTCACTTATCCAGCCAGATTCATATATATCTCCAGTGATATTTGTAGCATAATGAGCTTTGTCCGCCCGGACCTCCTCAGTTTTATGCAACCACAGCATAGCAAATTTTCGAAGATCTTCTATATGCATGATGATTACACCCCCAACCTTGTCGCAAGCATCAGGATGGCTTGTATGGAGTTGTGCAAGCACATTATCACAACCAATAAGGTAGCTGACATGCATAAATTTAATTATCAGCCGCAAATATAATTTCTTATGCAACTAAAAGCCCACAAATGGCTCCATCACTTATCTCTCTCACGCACACATTCCTTATGCAGTATACACAAGCTCAAGGAAATTGAAACTTTTGACTTACTCATAGGGAGTTGAAACTGGATGGCCACGTGCTGCTTTGAACTCCCAGGGTGTGATTGGACCCCTCAAGATCATATCAGCATCAAGAATAACTATGAACTCAGCATCTATATTTGCATGATTAAGCCAGTGGACTACAGCAGCTGGTTTATTAATCGCCGGATACCTGACAAAGGCAAGACTTAGAATTGCATTCATTGGAATCTGTTTTCATCTTTTTGGACTCACCATGCCTATTAGGTTAAGGAAGGTGGCTGAACTGACTGATGCAATAACACAATCACAGGCATACATGTAGAAAAGAACTTGTTTGGCATTTTAGGACAGCCACTCTGGGAAAATGCCAAAATGTAACAAATTCTAGAGTTGCCCCTCCTAAAACTTTGCCTGACCAGCACTAACCTATTTTGCTCACAGAGTTGGATAAAGGTTTGTCAAACGTTGCCATTAAAAAAGTTCATAATTTGATTATATACCACTTTATGAGTGCATTACCAGGCTTTTTAGCTAAAACAAAATCCTAGGATGGTTTACTTCAGAAACATAGATCCTCAACATTTTATTTAAAGCAGCATTTGACATGACAGAAAATGAAAAGCAGACACCAAGGGTACACGCATTATGTCAATAATCAAAATGGTGACATGTATGTGTTGGAATTAACCTAGAAAGACCAGCAATGCAACTATTGAGAGCAAAAGAATAGATATGAAGATAACAAAATTTACCAATCGCCTGTTAGTGGATGTCGACTCATAGAAGGAACGTAATGAGTGGGAGCCAGATCATGGCCTGTATACCGCCTTAATTCTTCATCTGTACAACTGAGAAGCCTTGTGATATTTCCAGGCTGGCCACTTAGGTGGAAACTATGCACAAGGCCCACAGTCTGCCAATCAAAATAAGGAGTACATTCTGTGGAAAATATGGTGTGGATTTTTGGATGAGGTCTCTGAGTTTCATCAATAACCTGCCGCTCTTTTGCAGCCTCCTTAGTTTTTATACTGTCAGGAGTAAGAAGTTTAGGCCGAGTTAATTCAGCAAAAGTTTTGCTCTTTAAAAAGCTCAGGTATTTTGACCATTTTGGTTTAGAGCATCCATCTGCAGCATGTTGCAATAAGAGACCTTCATTTAAAGTATTTATACACTCTATACTCAAAAACAGTCCTCGCCTTTTATTTGGATCAGCTTCTATATATTTTACCTGCAAAATGAAAGACCATATGTTTCAATATTACCAAATCCAATATTTAGCCATATAACGCCAACATATTGAGAATAAAAATTTGATATTTGATTTAAGATAATACTTGATATTGAAACAAGCATGAACAAGTGGTTCACTATCTGGTTAGGGCTATTCAAAAGCTGACCTTAACAACTTGACGTGGAAACTTTGAAACGAAAGAAAGGACATGCATAGAAAATGCTTTAAACACACTGAGCAATTTTCTTCAGAATACAAGCAGTTTCATTTGTTAAAAGACATTACTAATTTTTGCATCTTAGCTCATTTACCTCTCTAGGGTAAGGAGGCTCAGGGAAAAGCCGATCACAATCATAAACAATATCATCTTCATGGTGATCCAATTTACTGAAAGACCAATTTCCCACACTAAATGGCAAACCATAGTGAAGTAGAATAGGTTGAACGCCCTCTCTTGGAATATAGCCTGGGTAGATCATTAAGTCATCATTAATCTTGTGTCTTAGTCCAACCTGAAAATTAGCAACAACCAAATATAAACATAACAACCAAAATTTCTACTCCAGTAGGAACAAATAAGAACACAGCTTTGCTCAGGGAACTAAAGAAACCAACTCACTTCTGCAGCACCAAATGAGTAGCCATACATCTCACTTATCCAACCTTGACCATAAATGTCGCCAGTTATATTGGTTGCCCAGTGGGCTTTATCTTCACGTACTTCTTCTGTCTTTGAAAGCCACATGGGTGCTAATGCTCGAAGATCATCTATATGCATGGCCAAAAGCCCGCCAACCTTGTCACAGAGTTCGGGGTGCTTTGAGTGCAATTGAGCCAGAATGTTGTCACATCCAACCAAGTACCTGAATGGAATTGATACATGATTGCAATTAATACAAGGAATATCTACAATTTTCGCTTTAAAGGTTACAGGCAAGACATATTTATCACTCAAATTAGGCAATGAAATAACAATTTTATAGATAAAACTCTAAGAAAGTTCAAATACATCATCCAAACCAGGAAGAGACTCCAATTCTAAATGATTTATGTCCCTCTGAAAAGCGTGCTTACTCTGAGCCAGAAGAATGTCAAGTGCAAAAAGTTAGATAAAATATAATGCAGAAGCATCCAATGTTACTGGCAGGCCGGCCACGAATAGTGGACAATGTACTATAGCAGGAAACTTGTTTATAACTATTGCTTCAGCACTCATCAAAGCAAACTCATTTTCAGTGCAAAACACCTTTGATTGAGATAAAAATTAGTACCCATAATAGGCTGCAACAGGCCTGCCTTTCTCTGCACCAAGTTTCCAAGGAATAATTGGACCTCTAATGACCATGTCTGCATCTAGAATGACAACCCAATCAACATTATCTGCATCTTTACTATGTTTCAACCAGTGAACAATTCCAGCAGGTTTGTTGATTGCAGGATACCTGAAAAAAAAAAAAGGTTGCACTTCATTTTTTTTTCCTGTCCATTGTAAGGAAACTCCAAAAGAGCTTCGACTTTCTTCTAAGTTTTAGAGAAAACATGTGTTTCAAATACAAGGAAGTAGAAATATAGCAAGATAACATGTACATTGGAACTTGGCAAAGACATGATGAGAACTAATTGAATATTGACTTAACAGCACATGATGAGTTTCAAAGTTAGACTTTCGGAAAGGATAAAATTAAAATGCCAATGAGAAGGACCCAAAATGAAGAGAAGAATATAAGAATCAGGAAATAAAGACCCAAAAGTAAAAAAGAGGCTTAATTTCTTGTGATTTTGAGAGGTATTAAAGCTAAGAATAGCCATCTGACTTCCATCCATATTAGAAAAGTTAAAGCTAATTCTTAATGAAAAGATTGTGATGGTAATAGGACAGGAGCAACCACTTGTGAACATTGCAAATGAAGAGGATGTACAAAACAAAACAATACCAATCCACCCAGAAATAAGACGCAGCTAACTGTTTTGATCATGCTGTTTCATCCAAGAGTCTGTTATGTGGTCTAGTGTTGAACTGCACTGATGCATCATTAAAAAGCACAGATAGCTTTTGCACCTTTTATTTTATTCAAAATAAAATCCAACCAAATATTACATTCATGACAAATACTCCGACAGCCTCATTTATTTAGAAAAGCAAACAATGGCATTCAAACCTTCCCTGGCCTGTTCTCCTAAAAAGTTCATGCTGTCCCGGGCAAAAGTAAAATGGAATACTAAAATGAAATTTGAACCAACTATAAATAGAAAGCTCATAGTTTTGATTTGACCAAATAAGCATTGAATATCTAAACAAAAAAGAAAGGTGCACATTTCAATAACCTCTAATCAAATCCCAATTTCAACGCAAAGAAACAACTGAATAACTTTTCACATATAAAAACAAGTCATAAAGACAATGAAACCACCCAATGGATAATCGAACCACAATGATCACTCAACTTGAATTTTTAATACTACAGTAACAACTCACAAATTACACTTAGATTTAAAAAAATGAAAAAGAAAAAAGAGACTGAGGCTCACCAGTCGCCAGTTCTGGGGTGTCTGCTCATGGAGGGAACCTCCAGAGTAGGAGCCAAATGCATACCTCTATAATTCTTCTTCTCCTCCTCCGTACAGCTCAGTAATCGGGTTATGGGTCCCGGTTGCCCGGCCTTCTTGAAACTATGCATGAGCCCCACCGTTTGCCAATCAAAGTAATTCTGACATTCCACTGAGAACAGAGTATGGATTCTGTACGGTTCTTCCTGACCCGTTTCAGAACCCGACCCACTAACAACCCAAAACCCCAATTTCAACAAAACCAATATCAAAACCATGAATTTTGCCATCGTAGCTCAAATTCAAGGCCTGATTCGAAATGGGTTCCTCTCGAAGATCTAAATTTCATTGATCTTGACAGATATTCAAAAAGTCAAACACTGAAATACTTCTTTTTTTTTCATCTAAACAAATAATAATACTTTAATAATGATTAGGTAGTAATGGTGAGTACAAGCTTAATGTTTGTAGTAGTGATTGATAATACTTGCGGTTTAATAAAGAAGTAGTCAACTTTGTAATCGTCTTGATCAGTCATCTGTGTTAAGTATTTGCAAATGAATCTGGAGTTGAATTCTTTAATTGTCGCCGCAGCCAGTAGCCACCGGTCCACCTGAGAGGAATAATTGAAACGACATCGCTTTGTCAGTTTGGTTCGCGTGGGTTTTCTTTGAGTTTCTTTTTGCATATTGTTTATTATTATTATTATTATTATTGTTATGAATCGGTATAGATACGTAGATATATTTTCTACTAATTTTTAAAATTAAAATTCAATTACAAATCGTGCATTTATATAAATTTTAACGATATAATTGTGTTAGGAATTTATTGTAAATATTTTTTTAATTGTAATTAGGATCGTAAATGAATTAAACCATTTATTAGTTATTTAAAATATAAAAATTCACTTAAATTTATTGTGTAAGTTTAAGGAACAAGAGGAGTTCAAATTTACTATCAAACTAGATAATGATTCGCGCAATGTACAAATAAAAAGTTATAGAAGTTGTGTTTCGTAGTTAAAATAAGAAATTTCACAAGAGATTATTTATTTTAAAATTTTTATCAAACAAGCACGTTACTCTCCAGTCATTTTACCAAAAAGCATATTTGATGTTTAATTTTTTCATTTTTGATATACGATCCGATTCAATTTTGTGTTCCGCATTCCACTGTTCTAACTAACCTGTCATCTAGAAACTCACCAAGAGCTCTTACTTTATCCGTCCTCTTAAAATCGTTTTGTTGGATCGAAATGTCACAACATCTTTGCACATTAAAAGGCATACATTATCCCTGCAACCACACAATCAATATAATAATTATCTAAATCTTTTGAAATAAATTAATAATTAAATATTTGCACTCGGTGAAGATTTTCTAGGATGCTAACAGTGTAGCAAATTCTCTTGCAACTTTTATTATTATGAATGGGCGAGGCCTTCTTTTATTTGATAATCCTACTGCTGACACCTCTATATTACATCATGCTTACTCAATTGATATAGCTTGGCCTTATGTTAATTAGTTTCTTGGGTATTTCTCCTCCTTTCTAATTTAAAAAAAAAAATCAAAATGGCCTAAAAATTGATAAAAGTAGATAATATTCAATGTAAAATGACATAGGAAAACAATTAATTAAATAATATAGAATACTTTTATGCTCGTTATGGCTACACCCATAGTCATATCTTTTAGCTTTCCTCTTGATAAAAAATAGCAAATCAAGATGATGATATCTTTAGAAATTTAAATATTTTTTATCTGTATAAAAAATTAAAAGTTTCAATAAATAAATATAAACTAATGTGAAATGGATTTATAAATCAATAATTAAAAAACCAAAACTAAATTATTCAACCAAGTGTTACTCACCTAATGAAAATATTAAAATAATATTATAAAAAAACAAAAAAAACGAAAGGAGCTTCACTTTTTTGCTCATAATTCGTGCAGGTGATTCCCCTTTAAAAACATATATAGAGAGAGAGAGAGGGGTATAAATTTAAAAATTTTTAAAAATTAAATTATCTTTAAAAATTTTTAATTCTTTTTAAATATGAAACATAAATACTAAATATAATAAAATAGTTGTTAAATTATGTTAGAATTCAAAAATTGATATTATCTAATTATTAATTTTAAATTAAAAAATATAACCATCCAATCAAAATATAAAAAAATAAAAAACTCTTAAAAAAAAATAAAATAGAATACTGAAAGGAAAAAGTGTAACTCATGTTCTTTTATATAAAATTATATATATATAGATAGATATATAAATATAGATAAATAGATGTAGATTTGTTTAATAAATGACTCGAGTTTAAACATTAAAATAAAATTACTAAATTAATTCACGAGGTTTATACTTGAGCTAACAATATTTAAAAAAGACATAATTCTATATATATTAATCAAATATTTAAAAAAAATCAGTAAGTCATTAGATGATAAAAGTAACAATTATTTAATTATAAATTAAATAGACCTTAAAAATAGGTAGAAATAAAATTTATTTATTATTAATAATTTACTTTTAATTATTATATAATTAAATTTTGGAATTTCATTATTTCACAATTAACAGAATAATGGCTTTTTATTTTATTGTAAAACAATTACTTATAAATTAAAAAGGCATTTTTAAATAATTTATCATTTAATAATAGTAATTTATTTCGATATTTAACAAAATGAAGTTCTCAAATTAATTAATAGAAAAAATAAAACATGCTAATATAAAAAAACGGATTAGACTGCATTTGACAAAAGCAAGCAAAATTTTTAAAAACAAGTCAAGGAAGACCACAGGATCTGCCGTGGCAACTTTCGATTGGTTAAGACATATGGCACTTTCCTTCCTGCGGTTTTCTCGATTTAGGGAGACAGAAACAACGGCCATGGCTATCGGTTAAATACTCATTATCTGCGGTTCTAGAGAGAGAGAGAGATGCCAAAGGAGATATGGGGAAATATTCAAGACGGCTGGTCGTTTTTCTATTTCTATGCGTAACAAATTCTCACCTTCTATTGACAGTTTCTTCTTCTACTTCACCTCCGGTACTGCTTAAACAAAATCATTATATGTTGCTTCAGTTCTCTTGTTAGTCTTATTGTTTGTCCAACAAACCAAAAGCCTTAATCTTTTGGCGCTTCTTTTTATCTTCTTCAGCGATCAATTAGAGCAGTAATTGGCTTTTGTTTTTATTTACTTCAGGGTTATCAGGAATCTGCAGGTGCAAGGTAATATCACTTTGATGCTTGATTCTTAATTGAAATTAGGGTTAACATTTCACCTGTTGATTGGATTCTTGAATTGGTGTTCTTTTGTTTATGGGATTAAATGAATGAATGAATGAAACTGCTGTGGATGATATCAATCTTTTACCAGAGTAATTGAGGCGGTGTTGGTTTCACAACGCTATAAAATATTTATGTTTCCTTTTCAAGCTTTTAGTTAATGTATAGAATTTGATGTTTAGAACACTGAAGCAAGAGCAGGGACATGCCCATGAAGTGCATTGTTAAAGAGAAAGGAGTAGGGCAGCATGGAAAATAATTGAGGAGGTACTGGAAGTGATCAGCTCTAAATTCAAAAAAAATGCTTGTCTTTTTTTTTTTAACTGAGGGTTTTTATTTATTTGTTTATTTTTGGTGCAGTATTTGCTGCCTTCCGTAGAGAAGGAAAGATATCATCTTTCAACTAGGTGTAGGCTTCATCCAGAAAATGACTTGTTCAGAGATCAGGAACAGCACAAGATCCATGAGGATGTGCATGATTGGCGATGTGGGTATTGTAAAAAAGCTTTTTATGATGAGACGTTTCTTGATAAGCATTTTGATAACAGACACTACGATATATTGAATGTGGTATGCTTCAGTAAAACAGTTTCCTTTTTTCTTTTATGGTTTTTGACAGCATTTGCTTGCAGTATGGTTCCACTTTGTTTTGCATAAATTTTTTAGTTTCATGTATTAATTTATGAAAACACCAGATCATAGGCGATTGAAAGTTGACTTGATATTGTGTGGGATGGTTTCTTAACATGGATGATCCCATTCAGCATGCTCAACCATGCTAAGTTACTTCTCCAGAATATTTTTCTTATCTGGAAAATACATGTAAAAGATATTAACAAAAATTTTGAGAAACTTTAGATATGGTTTTGCTTCTTTCTTGGATGTTCTCTGAATCGCATGTCTAAAAACAGGTGGCTCATTTTGTTGATGAACTCATGCCTGTAGCATCATGGAAGTCTACTGGTGAATTTTGGTTATTCTAGTGTGACCCTGTAAAATAGATATGACTTTACAGCAAAATTAGGCCAAGGAAATAGCAAAACTTTAGTCCTTCTTACTTTTTTTTTGGCAGAAGAAGGAAAGGATTTGTTCTCTTTTCCACCTTTAACTTTAGGATCCTGAGGTAGATAATTTCCTTGACAGAGGAAGCTGAAGTATGAAATTTTGAGAAGAACATGTCAACTTTTATTTGTCTTACCCTCTTAATTTAGCCCATGGAAACCTTGAATTGTGGTAGTTCTAGTCTCGTATTTGTCTTACCCTCTTGCAACTTAAATAAAGTTTTTATATATTGACAGAGCTGGTGCACTGGTTTTACTTGAGATATGTTTATGTTGCAGTCTGTTTGCCAAAGTTTATATCTATGTCGATGGGTTTATGGCTCTGTTTTTCTTTTGAGGAATTGGCAACCACCCTTTAATGTTGTAAGTTGTAATTGAAACATGTGATGCTTGTGCTGAACCAGAGTGATGGTAGGTGTTTAGCAGATGTATGTGGTGCACTACATTGTGACCTTGTGATGGATTCTGCAACACGAAAGACCAAGTGTAATCCTGCGGCCGCAGCAAAGAATAAACATCTATGTGAGGTGGGCACCGGTAATACTTGCATTTTTTATGAATTCTATTTTAGGTTTTGTCTTATCAATATGATGATCCAATGCAGAGTCTAGCTGATAGTTGTTTTCCAGCCAATGAAGGTCCTTCAGCACATCGCCTTAATGGTAATTTTTCTTCCTTTGTTCACTTGGAGTAGTTGTCATGTACTTGATAGCTTGCAGAGCTTATCATGTTTTTAACTGATATTTTTGAGTTGACAGAGTTGTTCTTGCGTCAATTTTGTGATGCCCACACTTGCAATGGTCGGCGGAAACCATTTTCCAGAGGGGGCAAGGTAAATTTCAACTTCTCTGGCTTGTTTTTGTTCTGTTTAAGGAGATATCAAGTAACTGCAAAGATCAGATTGATGGATGATGAAATGGCAAAGAGCACTTTTGCAATCTCTCTTTATTTTCAAGCCTATAGCCAGTTAAGTAGGTAGTTAATGAAAACCTTTCATCAGTTGACTCATGCCTATTCATTATGCTACAAACTTGGAACTCCATGCTTGATTGAGGTCTGTTGATTATTCTGTTGTTCACTTATTCCTTTGCTGTTTCTTCCGTGCAGAAGCAAATCAGCGTAGTGTACATTTTAATTTCTGTCATGATTTTGATGCTGCTGTTGCTTTACTATACCTTCATGTACTTGTACAAAAGGTATTCATTTCCTGAACTCTCGAATTTTCGTGAAATTTCTTACTCCTTTCAAATGGCTAGGAAAATTCCTTACTGCTTTCTAATGGCCTCAAATATCTAATTCTTTTCCTCCAGGGGAATAAAAACGGGCACTCAAGGGCTGCAGCGCATATCAAAGGGTGGACAGAACAAAAAATCTTCATAGACCGTCCATATATTTGATGTAATTACCTCAATTCTTACAGAAAAAACTGTCCATTTTTGCACTTTTAGGCATACCATCAACTGTACTTTTCCGCAGAATTATGGGGTGGGGAACCAGCTAGGGAAACAAGCGGTGAGTGTAGCATAGACCGTGAATGATGTTAAGGAATATGTTAAATGACTTCCTTTTCTGAATAAAGCTTACTTTTCTGACTACAAATGCTTTATTCATTGGAACTCTCATTTTTATGATGATTAGGGTGGAAAAGCTGGAATTTGAAAAAATAAAATAATGTTTTGGAACTATGGTCTAGGAAGTAGACACTCAATGTGCTTCTATTGCACATCAACACTTCATAGCTTCAGCAGGTAATTCTTATTTGAAGAATAGGAGATCATATTCCTGTTCTGCTACTGAAACATATCAATCGCTCGTCTCTTTTTTACTGCAATTTTTTTTTTTTTTGACCTTCAACATGAGAGCATAAATTGACAACCCAACAACAAAGTTTTTATATTTGAAGATAAAATGGCTTACACAAGTATAATAGGTAAAAACTGAGTAAAAAATTGTATTTCTAGGACTTCATGCATAAGCATCTTTCGATTTGTTTGGCCTGCTTCAAGTATTACACAGTATTTGAACTTCTTACCATCAGAGAGATGAAGAAAATCTTTTACCAACTTTGATGCAGCTTTTTGTTTATTATCCAACATGAAACCAACTAAGATGATCAAAACAAGGTCTGTATCATTTTCTTTTCATTGGATCCCGGCTAAGTCCATGCTTCCTCAGCGATTTGATATAATTTCTCATCATGGTGAACTTAATGCTACCAAGATGATAGAAATAATCCCACGTATAGATTCCAGTTTTATGCAAATCATCAAATATTATCCTGAATCATGCAGTCAGAAGCAAACTGACATATATAAACAAAAACATGCTGCTACAAGTACGTTTGTATATATGGAATAAAGACAAAAACACAAGCTTAAGCCGGAAGTACCTTACCCCATAATTACCTACAGGTTCTGCAGACATGATACCCACATGACGCCGCCCAAAGATCACCTGATTAAGAAATGCCAGGCACTCAAACAGTTAATCATACTTAAGCCACAAGCTAGTTCATGCCAATATGAAAGTATATTTTCATTCATTTTACTTGATGTTTACAAAAGAAGGAATGAGTGGATGCCGGTGAAGTGAATGAACCCAATATGTATTCATATAGTAGGATTGCTATTACTGTTACTAAGTCTACTGCTAAGTTGAAACTTGCCAAAAATTACTAACTTAAAATCTCTTAACCAACTATTATAACAAACTATTTATTTTAAACTCCAAGCATTCAGGTGATTAAGAAAGGTAACATGTGTGAAATAATAGATAATTTGAATGAAGAAACATATTTGATGTAGGAATTAAGGGTAAATAAAAATAACTGAACAGAAAAACATAAATTTAAAATACGCAAAGAAGAATAGTTCTGTTCTATTGAAGCTACCTTTTCACCCCCAATTGACCTAGTTTTCCCATCAACAGCTGGACTATGTATTCTTAAAAATTCAGCTGATAGATTAAACTTGCTACCATTGGCAAATTCCACCTCTACCTGTAGCAAAAGATTGAAAATAGTTTAAATCTGAACTATAAGGAAGCTAAAATTCCATAAAATAACAAGGCCACAAGCAAGCACAGAAGATAAGAGGAAAATAATATTAATTGCCATTAGAAGAAATGATGAGAAAAGAACAAAGACCAAAGGATTTCTCAGTTAGATTCAAATTTAGTCACTCGTATCAAATTAATTTTATTTTATATTATTTAGTTTTATTAAAATAAATTAATTTTTGCAAGATACTTCCAATACACAAGAACAGTCTGTCATGGGCAATTAGCGTTGTTCACTAGTAGAAAACTACATGACCATTTCACAAGAGATAGGATCAAGCATCCAAAAGAACTCAAGCAAGCCCACAGCTTCAGATAACTGTATTCCAAATTTGAATATCACAAATGCAAATCATATATCAAAACAACTAGGAGTGAAATGTTACTTTCCCTTTTGCCGATGCCGATGCCGATGTGTGGACATAACCCATTTAGATATAAAACTTGTTTCTCATCAATCAGAAAGTACTAAGTTAATGTCAACATACGTTTTTCCAAACTTAAAATAGTTAAATAATAATAATAATAATAATATCGATATCCAAAACACGCTTTTGCAAAATCCGAATCTGATGTTCTTGTTTAAAATGATTCATAGTTAGCAACCATAAGATATTCGCGAAAAGCTACTCAGCAGAGAATCATCAATACAAATACTCATTCTCAAGTTGAGATCGGCATTTCAAATAAACAATACAAGCTTAAACAATCATAAACCAAAACCTGATTGAAGGGCAGTTTGTGATCAGATGTAACCTACAAGAAATAAAAGGTTAAGAGGCAAGTGGTTTGAAACCAAGCCATTTGGATTACCTAATAAACCGATTACCCATTACACATAGAACGAACAAAACCCATAAATAATAACAAAGAAGCAAACCAATCCAGCAAAAAAAAAAAAAAAAGATTATAACAACCGAAATTGATGGAAAAATCGAAATATAAAGAAAAGCTTACACTTTTCGGTGCTTGCAGAGTGAATCTGGTGAGGCGTGGGGCATCCAAGCTTGTATGGATCAACCTGATTGCTCTCTGTGCTGTTAACATTCTTCCCCTTTTCCTCGAATTTCTTCTTCTCAATAAAAAATATGGTTACAGAAAAAATGGGCCATTTTCCGTTAGTAGAGTTTCATGGACGCTGACCTCATCGGGCTTCTTTCTGAAAGACAAATCGTTAGTTTACATAAACATAGGCTTTCCGTGTATGGGCTTTGCCTTGTTCAAGAATTTGGACAATTTGTGAACTTTTAGGTTCGTTTTGCAATTAACCATTTTAAAATACAGAATTCATTTTAAATAAGTTCACGAGATTCAATTGAATTTTACATAATTTTAATTTAATTATTTAAAATATCTTATACTACCCATAATCACAAATTAAAACCGACAATTTGGATTCACAAAACCAACCATTTGAATTCTCTAATCGAGGATTTAAAATCTAACTCTGAATCAATATGTTTTCCAATATATTCAATTTAATCGGAAAGTTAAGTAAAAAAAACCTGATACTGAAATATATTAACAAACAAACAAATAGAGTAGAAAAAAAATTTTTTTGATAAGAAAATATATAATATTTTTCTCTAGATATTTAAATGAGTCATAATCTGAATTGGACAACCATTGGATTATAGAAATTCTGACATCATCAACAATAAATTCAAACCTAATTGAACTTAATTTATGATATAAAGTCATGAATTATTCTATTATGTTGTCACAATCTCAACTCCAACAAGCTTGAAGGGATCTCTGTAATTGGCCAACTTTCTCTCAAAACAACTCATTATTATACAAATATATTAGTATTTCCAATTAATTAATTTCTTGATTTCTTTTTTAATCTCCAATTTGATTTTTTTTAAGAAAAAAAAATACTATTGGTAATGATTCTAAGAAAGTTATCATTGACGATAATGATAATGTTATTTGTCAATTAATTACACATAGACAATTTGCAATAATATATATATATATATATATATATATATATAATTAAGAAAATTGAAATTAAAATGATAAAACAATGAATAACTTTGGTTCTTATAAAAAAAAAAAAAAAAAAGGAGGATCTCATCATAATGTCTATTTTATAAAACAATAAGTAGAAGTAAAAGTAGACTTTGTTCCATAAAAACAAAACAAGATAATACAAAGCTTTTCTTTTATGGTATTGATGAACGGTGTGTGATCAGTGATTATGATGACGATGAACATAAGTAGACTGATGACGCCATCCCATACGCATATCATTCTTACTCTTAATAATTAATTAATTAATTAATGAAGATAGACTTATTCTCTTATTTGGATGGGTTAAACTATTTGGTAAATGCTTAATTATTATGTAGTGGATAATAAATAATTAGTGGGAATCAAATTAATAATTATGTGTTTAGTGCCACAAAATGTTGTTTATATATATATATATATGGGACAAATGAAGTAACTAAAGAGGGAGATTAATGTTCAAACTTCAAATATTGCGGTTAAAAATAATAGACTTAGTCACATCTTCGTTTGGTTAAAGATAACAGTAAAAGTAAAACATTTAGGAAAAAATTAAAATCCAAAATTGAGATCAAAACGACATTTTTATTTTCCAAGAGAGAAAATATCATCACCTAAATGGTTGAAGTCATCCCAAGAGAGAATAGAATCAACACTATCAACCCATTGTTGTAGTATCACTGAACCATCTTGAACAGAAGAATATTCACCAATGGAAGGATTATTTGATTCTTCTATAGACATTGAAGAACTATAAGACATATTATTATTGTTATTATTGGTTTCTAGTTGGTTAATCCATGACCCTAAATCCAAACTTCCACATAACATTTCATAGTTCTTCAAAAGATCATCATCGCAGGTTTCATCCATTGATGATACCAACTCTTTCTTCTCATCATCGTTCTTGGATTGATCTTCCAGCTGTGGCAAATTACCAATCTTTGAACTTGTATCATCGTTAACACTAATTTTATCCATTTCTGCTTGCTCAATAGGCTTATGAGTCACAGGGTCTATTCCAAGTTGCTTTAATCTCCTCTTGATTCTAGTGTTCCAGTGGTTCTTGATTTCATTATCTGTCCGACCAGGAAAATGCGAAGCAATCTTAGACCACCTGTACAAAAAAAAACTGAACTATCAGCGTCTACATAAAAAAAAAACAATTATGAAAGCTATAACCACTGGTGGTTATACAAATGACTTTTACCTATTGCCAAGACGGGAATGGAGCTGGATAATCTGACTCTCCTCCATTTCTGTAAAACCGCCTCTTTTAAGATCAGGCCTAAGATAATTAATCCAACGCAATCTACAACTTTTTCCGCATCGGAGCAAACCTTTTAAACAGAACAATAGAGAAGAAACAAAAGAATAAGCATTGGCGTGTATCCCATTTTTCATTCAGTGTATTGATAAAAGAAAAGGAGAGAGAATGAAACCTGCAAGCTTAGGAACCATCCGCCAGCAATGGATACCATTGTTGAGAATAAAGCTCATGAGCTTGTGATCTTCCTCAATCGTCCATGGACCTCTTTTTAGTCCAACCTTATCACAACAAGGTTGCCTTCCCATTTTCTGATTAAGCAAAACAAAACCAATATTGATATATTCTTGAGCCAAAAGTGAAAGGAGGAGAAGATTGCTTTATAAGAACTTGCAATGGAAGCAAAGATGCTGCCAGTTCATTTTCAAGCATAAAAAAATAGGAAAAGGATGTTGTTTAAGAAGGAGATAAGTGATTGAAAGCAAAATAACATAAAAGACTTGATCTTTTTATGTATATAATAATAATAAGTTGATGGAGACAATGGAAATGGTCCTGCAAGCAAGAAAATAAGTTCAGGAAAGAAGAACCAGAGGTAGGTCGTTTTTAGTTGACAAGAAACAATAGTATTAATTTTTAATATTGTGATACTAATTAAAAGTCTTCTCTTCTGAAATATTAAAAAATGAAAATAGAGAGACTGGTAAGATTCTTTTGGCCGCTCAAAAGCTGGCCAGTTTTGTCGTCTGAGGGGAATTCTTATTATTACGTCAATGGAAGAGATAGGCAAAGATTCAATTTTTTTCCTCCAATATTTCCATAATGTAAAAGCTAGCAACAATGAAATGGATTACTTTCAATTTTTTCTTTTCAAACCACGGTATCGGAATCTATTATCAGAGACCGCTTAATTAATTCGATTTAGAACTTAATCACAATTAAAACTTTTCATCTCTTCCTGTAGAATGTTACGTGTGAATTTATTTTCCTTAATTCATATTAAAAGGAATAGATATCCTTATAAAATTCATCTCCATCAAAGCTTATTCAAGTAAAAATCTTGGATTTATAATTAAAATCTAAATCTTTTCCCAAAACCCAAAAAATGGGAATTGAGGAGAGTCTACATACAATGTTAACAAATAATTGAATTGAATTCAAATAAAAGTTTTATTAAGAATCTCAAAAGATGGCTTTTAACTATTAAATTTAAGTTTATAGTCTCACAATGCATTCTCAAACCAACTTCTAAAGAAGTCACAAAAAGAACGAAAAAACAGATTGTTGCAGTCTTTCTGGTTCATGTATTTTTCATATAAATGATAAAGAATATTCCTAATTATAATCTTGAAAAGATTACACTTGTCGGACAATACGACAACACCTTAAAATGCTACATTCTAACATAAATTAATACAAAACTTCAAGTGTGTTTTAATAAATTCACAATCTTTTTTCTTTTTCTTTTCCTTCTAATAATAACACAGAGTCTTTTGCAAGATATATTGTGGTTTTAAATTCAAATAATTCCTCCTATAACAAACACTAAACCCAGGAAAGTTATATTCCACGTAGCTTTTAGAGTTTTAACTAGTCAAAACGCTGAATGCTGCTTAAAAAGTTATTCGGTAACATAACGTTTGAATTAATTTTTAAAGGTTACGGTAGATCATTTCAGACTTGCCTTTCTAACCCACCTTTTGTATATATATTTTTCAATGCTAATTTAACTTTTTTTTTTTTTTAAAGAAAAAAGTTAAGTTTGGCAGGAAATACAAATTTAAGAAGAATTCAAGAGTATTTATATCTTTTCTTAAGCCACTTAACAAAAGAAATTGAATTTTTTTTGACAAAATGATGATGGTGTACAAGAAGAAAAAACAGAAACATAACATTGAGATAAAACTATAATTTTCTCTTAATAAATTTAAATATAATTTATTAAGAAAAATAATGCAGCAATAATAGTGATTTTCATTGTCAATGTCCCACTTTTTATAAAAAAAAAATACCTTCTAGGAATAGAAGCAAAGTGGATATTTTAAAATATTTGAGAATTGTGCCCTCCAATGATCGGTGGGTCCCGCTTTTTAAAATAAAAAATTACTAAAATGCAATTCCTACCCTATCAACGCCTTCGAGCTTTTGACACTTTCTTTGTGCGCATTTTAAAATCATCCTTCCCCCAACACAGCACTAATTAACACGGAAGGTATCGGATGTGTTGCGTGACGGACCACAGTGCACCTTCTATGCCATTTAATCACCTACTTCTATTTTACAAGCTCCATAAATTTTTATCAGAGAATTAACAAATCAATTTTACTTTGTCAATTAATTAATTTATATTTTATCAGGCAAAAAAAAAATCATAATGTTAAAAAATTTCTTTTTCATGATAATATATCTCAAAATTTCTTTTTCCAAAACAATATAAGTTAAAATTTTCATAATCACAAACAACCAAATATCTCTTTATTAAAAGAATTATATGAAGTGGCAAAAGGCTATTGGCATATAATTTTTGTGCTTAGAATTAAGCAGAAACACCAGATTGCAACCCCTACTATTGAGTATTAACGATCTAACGACCGCACAAAAAGTAAAAACCGTCCGGAACGGTCGAAACACCAAATATCAGATGATGAGATGAGAGATATGTTAGCCTTTTCTTTCTCTCTCCCGTCTTCGCCGATTGCCTCTCCCTTTCGCTTTCGCTTTCGCTTTCTCTTTCTCTCAACAAATTAACTTTCCCCAGAAATTTCAAGTGCCTAGTTGAATAAAATCACTACTCACAATCAAAATCACGTACTCAGATCAGTTGTTTTAGTTTAAATACGACCTACTTGTATGACGAGAATTGAGTTGTCGTCTTTTTCTATTATTTTTGTGGTGGTTGTTGTTGGTATTAACAGCAGCAGCCGCCGGCACCAGCGGTATCAGCCATGAAGGATCGTCGAAGGCTCGAGGTCGTTTCATGGAGTAGATTCTTTTGGTGTACTATTATCGTTGTTGTCTCTTGCGTTTTCTTTACCGGCTTAAGGTTATCCTCCTTTCGCCTCTTGTTTGGAGGTAATATTTATCTATTTTCTGGAATTTTTTTTTTCCATCCGTTCTTTGCTTTTTGAATCTTGCTCGGTTCTGTTTGGGAAATTCGGTTAAAATCAATTTTCTATTATTGAATCTTTTTATTTTTCATTATCTTATCATATTTATTGTTTCTAATATTGAATTTAAATTTTTAACAGACAAATATCGCCCAGAAATTGTTCCTGCATGGAGGCCGCCGTCGCTGGCTGTTATCTTGAGCGATTCTCCGGTGAATTCGGCGTTTTCAATTCGTGAAACAGTTATGCTACCAGACCAGGTTCTCATTTTCCCAAAGTACCCTCGGTCAGGTCGCTTATTTACCAAAGAGGACTTTGACTGCGTCTATTTCCTGGCCAACGCATCTTCATCAGAGCCGCAGCTAAAGCAGCCACCGAATCATATAGATGGTAATGATCTTGATGACCAGATCGTACGGTGTCCTCTTAATCCACGTGGCCTTCCAGTTTCTCTAGCCTTAAAATCGGGTGGTGGATATATCCAACCGAGGCCCACTCACCGGTGGGACTCACTCGTGTATGAAGCTGTAATCGACAGCGACAATACCACGGTAGTTTTTGTCAAAGGGCTTAATCTACGGCCCGATAAGCTGTACAACGCATCAAAATTCGAATGCGTGTTCGGCTGGGATTTCAGAAGACCAAAATTCTTATTAAAATCGGACGTCGTATCTATAGCCCAAGAGATCGTACGGTGCCAAACGCCTTTGAGCATCTTGAGCAATCCACTAAAGGTAAACAATTCTATCAAAGTCTCTGTTAGGCTCAAAGGTAAAGGAACATTACACTCTATAGCCCGACCCAGGCTGAAGCTTTCATCCGGGTCGGACCCGACAGCCCGAAAGCCCCATGAGATGTGCATATGCACCATGTTACGCAATCAAGCAAGATTTTTGAAGGAATGGGTGATGTACCATGGCAAAATTGGAGTTCAACGTTGGTTCATTTACGATAACAATAGTGATGATGATATTGATAGCGTCATAGAATCATTAGTGGGTTCAAATTTTAACATATCAAGGCATGTGTGGCCATGGGTTAAGACCCAGGAGGCAGGGTTCGCACATTGTGCATTAAGGGCTCGAGGTTTGTGCGAATGGGTTGGGTTTATAGACGTAGACGAATTTTTTTATTTACCAATTGGGTTGGATTTACAGGAGGCAATTAGAAATCAATCGGAGTCTAGTAATAGGAGTAATGTTGCTGAGTTGCGTGTATCATGCCATAGTTTTGGACCATCAGGATTAACACACGTGCCGAAGCAAGGAGTTACAGTAGGATACACGTGTCGAATGGTGACAAGGGAGAGGCACAAGAGTATAGTAAAACCTGAGGTATTGAATTCCACATTGATGAATGTGGTGCATCATTTTCATTTAAGGGATGGATTTAGTTATGTGGATGTTGATATGGGAGTTTTGGTTATTAATCACTATAAGTATCAAGTTTGGGAGGTTTTTAAGGAGAAGTTTTATAGAAGGGTGGCTACTTATGTAGCTGATTGGCAGAATGAGCAGAATGTTGGGTCTAAGGATCGAGCCCCGGGCTTGGGAACTAGAGCTGTTGAGCCACCAGATTGGCCTAATAGGTTCTGTGAGGTGACAGATACTGGGCTTAAAGATCTAGTATTGCAAAAGTTAATGGACCCAGCCACAAACCTTTTGCCATGGCAAGAGGAACAGGGACTTTTGGATAGGAAAGCAATTAGCGGAAGACAGCTCTGAAGTTTGTGATGATTACTTTGTGGAAAGTTTTTGTTCTAGGTTATATGATTATGTAAAAATTATGTAGGGATCAATGAGTAGATAAATTCTTTTGTAGATCTGTACAGAAAAAATTGAGCAGCATGCCAAAAAAAAAATATTGATCAAGTTCCAATGTATTTGCCTTTTTTTTTTTTAGAAGTATCGATAAGGAAAATGCTTTAATGGGTTTAAATTGGAAGTTCCAACTTGTTTGGCAGTTGAGAAAAATGCAGTAACTGATCTAGAAAATTAGAATCTGACTGCATTACTTGCCTAAAAAATTTAGTTCCCTGAAGATACCTTTTTTTTTTTTGGCCTTGTATAAAATTCCTAGATACTGTCAAAAAGTGATTTTTATATTGGTTTCTGTTTATTTGGTTTTATAAATTAATTTGATAAACTTCTGTTGATTGATTCCCTAATATTGTAGAAAGTTTGAATGCCGTTTTAGAATAATCTTTTACATGCATTAGATGGCCATTATTGACCTTATATTTTATTAGGAAGCTTGAAAGCGATGATCTAACCAGTAAATTGGTGATTGGATGGTTATGAGTTCTCTTGCCATTTATATAAAGATGAAAGGCTGAATAGATAAATTTATAAATTTTGTATCCTCTTCATTCTTTATTTTAATGCATTAAATATTTTAATTTATAAAATTAAATTTATTAAATATTTTATTTAATTCATTGAGAAAATATAAAATTTTATATTAATTATATACCAAATGTATATAAATATTATTATTTTCGGGGTAAAAAGAAAAGTGAAATTTACTGTGTCATAAAGTCGATTTTAAAATTTAGGACATCGAATGTTTTTCTTATCAAATTGAGGAATAATGAAAAGTAGATTGCTCTATCATCCAAAAACAAAATCATACAAAAATATAACTGCTGTGTTTTTCTGTCCTAATTTGATTAAAAAAAGCAAAACAGATCCAAAACTTCCTCCATGACATCATTGCTAAAAACCTTCTCCCATCACCATTGGATGATCATCGGTAGAAACATGTGCGGTTGTAGATTGCGGTTTATCAAACTTGACTGGTCCCGTTACTACTCAAACCACCTTCCCAGAATCCAAGTCTCCTGAATTATAGCCGTTACAAATGACGGACTATTATAGTATTATTAAATCAATAAATAATATTTTTTAAAAATCAATTCAAAAAAATTCGACCGTTAACAATCCATTGTCCGCCAACTCCGAACGCGTCTTCAAACTTTCTAACTCGATAGAGAAAAGAGCTTGCTTTCTTTCCTTTTCTCTCTTCCCAAACAGAAACCCAGAAAAATTCACTCCCAAATATGGTGAGCCAAGAACCGAAAAAGGATCCACTGGACGGAACGCAACAAGACCCAACCGAAAGTGATCAAAATGTAGAGAGTTTGTTCAGTCCAAGATTGAAATCTTTGGCTGCCATGGCTGGTTGGGACGAAGAGTCGATTCTAATTGCTAGCCTTATTGTGGAAGATACACCTGATCGGGAGTTTAAGCAAAAGAAACGCTCTGATTTGCATTTCAAGACGACTCCTTCTAACAGTTCAAGAAGGTATAATTAATTAATTAAAAGTGTTCGGTTATTAATTAATTTCTTGGAAGTTGAAGGGATAATTTTTTTTTTCTCTGTTATATCAGAAAACGCAAGGCTCCAAGAAAGAGTCCTATTTCAACTTCTATCCCGGTAATTAGACTTGATGAAGAAGAACCTGAAAGACAAGGTATTTGATTTGATTCAATCCTTGTCCGTTCAAAACTGGATATTAAAGAAAATTAAAGAATTGATTCTTTATTACGATTTCATTTGCAGAGAATCAGAAAGAGAATACAGAACCAAAACTGAAAGTAAAAGAAGAAAGTAGAACAGAAGGACATGAATTGAATAAAGAGAATTCTGGTGTTTCTTGCTCGAACAAAGTTCTTCCTTGCATAGATAAACTCAGAGAAGAGCTTTCTTGTGCAGTAAGAGTTGTTTGATTTCTTGTACTGCTGTGTAATTTTGTTTTCTAATTGATTTTGGAGAAATTTTTTCGTTTAATTAATTTTTAATTGAGTTTAATGTTCTTGATACTTGGCAGATTTGTTTAGAGATTTGCTTTGAGCCCAGTACCACTTCTTGTGGACACAGGTAAAGCACATCAAAGATTATCCTTTTTTTTTTATCTTTTTTGGTTTAATTCTTCATAGGCCTTCATTCATTGCATATCATAACCATGTCCAGTTTAAGTCTTTTTATATATATTTTTTTGTCAAACTCAACAAGTTCATACTGTTAGAGACTTATTCAGTACCATTGAAATAAAACTTATTGGTATTCTTTCTACATGTTTTTAATCAACTTAATTTTTGTATGCAGTTTCTGTAAGAAATGCTTGCGATCTGCTGCTGACAAATGTGGTAAGAAATGTCCAAAATGCAGACAGTTAATAAGGTGCAAATCAACTCCTCTAACTTAAGCAAACTTTGGTACCTAACATTTACAAGTAGCGATATTAAGTATCTAAATTAAACTAGTCAGTAAATAACATAAGCAATTTTATTCTCATGTACGTTAGCAACTAACTGTGTTTATTTTGTGATTTTTTTAGCAATGGAAGATCTTGCACTGTGAATACAGTTCTTTGGAACACAATTCAGCTTCTGTTTCCTCAAGAAATTGAAGCAAGGAAAGCATCTGGGGCTTTTAATGTTCGAGAAGCAGATCGCCAAACCCAAGAAACAAGAAATAGTACTGATGTAAGAAACCAAGCAGTTCGCCATTCAGCAGTGTCAATAAGCAGGGACGTAAGGAGAAAAAGGGTAATAAGCCCCGAGGAGTATTCTGCATTGTTTGAAAGAGATCTGCGGTTATTGGAAAGTGGGACACCGGGCCAAGATGAGGATGCTCAATTAGCCCAAAGATTTCAAAGAGAAGGTCTATCGAGGTTGTTGAGGAGAGATGCAAGTGGAAGGAGAAGAGGAGGGATGCCGAGCCAAGATGAAGATGCTGCATTAGCTTTAAGGCTGCAAAGAGAAGAGTTCATGGAAGCTTTTAGGGGAACAATCGAGCAATCAGGAACCTCTCTTTCTCTAGCTAGAGCAAACTTGAGAGCAATGGCTTCTAGAGCCATTAACGTTCGTGTTAGAAGCCAGCCTATGTAGCTCCAATTACAAGCATATTTTGTGTCAAAATTTGTTAGTACCGATGCTTTTTGTTTTGATCCTTGTTTTATACCAAAGGGAATCTATTGCTATATTTGCATTTTGACTGAGAGTAGAGATTAAGAAATGAAATTAGTATTCATTCTCAGAAATACTTGGACATAAAGTAAGATTGAATAAGCAAAATTACGCCAGACATCATGAAAGATCAGAATTTGGCTCCAAGTGCTGCTACAAAAGAAGTAAAAAGCCTTTACAAAAAGGCTTCATTGAGCCGTAATCTTTTATTCCACGTGTAAAAAGACTCGTAAATTTACATAACAAAGTGCTCTGAGCAACCCAGATCAGCGTAGGCATCTACTACAAGAATTCACCTCCCTCGAAAGTGCTTCCAATATTGAGGCATAGAGTAGCCGAATGGGCTGTGAGCTGGTCCGTATCTGCACTGAACAAAGAAATAGAGCCTCTTCTATCTCTTGTAATAACCATCTAGGTTCTTTATCGTTTGCCAGCTCAGCTAAAATTTCTTCTTCGGCTACTTGGTGATTCTCAGTGCCATATTCCCATTGGAGAATGGCAAGAACCACAGAACCAGTAGGGTGAGGCATAGTTGATCAAGATGATTTAAGCCCCACAAATTCCTTCTGCAGTGCTATTGGTGATATTTATACTCGATAATAAAAGCATCAACTTCTTCTTAGCAGAAAACCTACAAGTGGAAAAAAATAAAAATTAGTGCCTGTGCACATAGGAGAACACAAAAAGTACACTATGAATTCTATTAGCTGCAATGCTTCAAATATAAGATTATCACAAGTTACTCTATGATTTATCTTTGGAGTTTCATTAATTGTCTATATATATGAAACTCATCCCATCCTAGTGGACATCACATAAACTGCCACTTTGTCTGATTAATTATGAATTAACCGAGGACTAAGAAATGCTCCTCATAGAACTGTTAAACTAGATGTTCTCTCTTTATCTGCATTGGCAATGAAGTTGCCAACAAACCCCTCAGTAGCTAAAGATATCCATAAGAAATGAACAGGATAGAGGTAGAGCTAGGAATAAGAGTGAGATTCATTGATCAACCTTGTTCATGAACAATAGTACACTATATAATACACTGGAAAAAAATATTTCCTTCGAGGATGTCCTAATGTGGCACAAACTCGAAAATGAGGTAATTTCATCTCACAAGATACTAATCCTAATCCCAGAAAAAGTTCTATCTTACAAAAAAAAGGGAACCCGAGAAAACAAAAAGTGAAGAACAACCCAGTAGCTACAACAAATGAAATAAATATAGAGCCCCTTCATTCTAAAAACCCGCCTACTCATGCAGCTGGTTGCTCTTTCACTGTATGATATAATGCTTGCAAATGATGGCTCTTGCTACAACCATTTCCTTGACTGGCTATACCTTTCAATAAGAAAACTCATGGCCTCGTAATGAAATGTATTTCTTGGCCCAGATAGCAATGTCCTCAGCACAAGCCTGGGCCTGTGGGGTCTTCAATAGCATGTCAAGGGTTGCAAATTCATGAACTGCATCCTTGTACTCAAGAACAGGAGCATCGACATTCACCTTCCTCAGCTCTTCAGAGTAAGCAATGGCTCGGTCTCTCATCCAGTCATGTTCAGCCACCACTGTCAGTGTTGGAGGCATGAGCTTTAAAGGAGGTCCTCTTCCAGGGACCAGGGGGTTGGCCGCCGGGTGGTCAAGGCTGAACTCTTCCTCCGGCAAGAAGAGTTTCCATGCAAGCATGCACATTGACTTATCATAAAAGTAGGAATTTGCCAACTTTATCTCAGAATGTGTGGGTACACTCCCAATGAAGAATGGATACATCAAAACCTGTGCTACAACCTTAACAGGGTCCAAACGCTTGCCTGCCTCCACAGCCTTTCGAGCCACATAGTCTGCAATATTTGCACCGCAACTCACTCCAAGGAGAACACACCTGTTTGAACAATGAAACAAGTTAGAAATTTGACAACAGAAAAACGTTTGCTATTATAGTGAGTTTCAGAAAGGACATGGTACAAGTACACGGAAATAATATGTCCATAAATATATAGTGAAACAGGGTAAATACAGCTTAGAAAACAGAACATAGAACCTAGTATTCAAACATCATCAAGAGAATGTTGCCAACAGATCATGCTTGTGTAGTTATGAAATTAGCTCCCAAGTAGGTGATTCCAGATCTATATTGTGAAAATAACCTAATATCTTTTCCTATTATTGTTAGGTTGTTGGATTTGACAATGAGTCCGCTTTTGCTGAATATGTTTAGAATTGCTCTATTGTACAAATAAACATGGGTGAATATTCAAATTTTGGTGCCGCAACCTTTATCATAATCATGCATTAAAGATGCTAGAACACCAAACTAAGAGCGTTTCCCAGTTTAAGAAACCAAAATTATAGCATAACAGTATACCAGCAAAACCACATGAATAGCTATATGCTTAACAAATAAAAAGGAGAAAGTTATTCGAAATTCTTAATCACAACATAATATCTTTAGTAATTTGCAGATCACAGCATTCGTGCAAGCATTGTGGAAGAATTCATCTCAACTCTTTGGAAATAACTAATAAGTGTCCATCCAAAATCTCACATGTATAAGCAAAGCCTGACCTAAACTGTTTAACTCTTAGTCACTCAACTTTGGCCATCCACCATGACATTTACATAAAAGACAGAAGTATTGTAAGTTTAAAAATGGTTATGGAGGAAAAAGGAGTCATCTTAAAATTGGTAAATGGCTAAAAACTCCCAAAAGGTTGGCATGACAATATACACGTCCCAATCATTTTATAATTGCCATTTTGAATCCTTGTAATGCTGTCGACAAAAAGGAAAGATTTCAAGGGGTTAAAGTGCTTCCTAATACAATAATGCAAGGAGTAAAATACAATCAAATTTTAAAATTTCAAGATTGTGCAGTCAAATTAGAATGCCGATTAAGAAGCAATTAAGAAACCATGTCTAGATTTGAAGAACTAATGCATAGAGCCTTTGGTGTGGAACCAAGTAACTAATTTTGAAACAAAAAGCACAAATTTGTATATTAAGCCACCAAACCTTAGAAGAATTCAGTAATTGATCACATTGAAATCTATAATTGACCTACTAGTTGGCATTCACATGGTCACACAAGGCAAATCAATAAACATATTTGAATTTGGACGGAAAAGAGGGGGCTTAAACTAAGTTTCTTACATTCCTGAAATATAAATAATGTTGCGGATGCCTTTCTTTACCAACTTGAAAATGAAATAATTAAATAAATTGGAGCCTCCAACCACACATGCATGTGTTGGATAATGAGGACCAACTGCTATTGATAATATTGTTGTAACAGCATATTCATGGTAGGAGGAAGATATAGAACAAATGGGATTATAAAATCTCTAAGCATAGGGAACGAAGAAGTTCCACCAAGAGAACACTAGCTATGCAAAAAGATAGGCTAAATTACCAAATATCTCAAACAGGAGTTTCCAAAATACAAACTGTGGCACTCTGAGGTAACCAAGTTATAAATATGAACTGCTATATACCACCCTGTATGCGTCAAAAGATATGCTAAAATACCAATTATCTCCAACAGGAGTTTCCAACAAACTGTGACACTCTGAGGTAACTAAGTTACAAATATGAACTGCTATGCAGAGGCCAACAAAGCTGCAGTAAGATACTTTACGATATAATACAGATTGCTGGTTTCTTTGCTTACATGAAATCACAAGTCCTTCCGCTCCATAATTGGCTCAGTTACAACATTTGCCCAATTTTTTCAACCTTAAATCCATCTCATTCCTCAGCTCATAAAGACCACAGTTGTATAGATCAATGCAAGTATCACATCATATATTTGCTAAACATCATTTCAACTTTTTCAAGGAAAAAATAAAACCCAAGTACAATAATGTTTGAAATTTTTCCACGCGTCATTCAATAAAACCAATAACCCAATATCTGTCTCCTCTCCAAATTAACACAGAGCGATAGGTCAATTTAGATTACAAAGTTGACAAGCTGAATCACAAGATTCACTCATCAAATTTCTAAATCACAGCAACAGACACCAAATTTTGAAAAAGAGAGCAATCTAGCTTGCCACTGAACTAAGTAGTATGACTTTCAAAGGCATGAGGATGAAATTTCATATGAAGAGGCAAAACCAAAATTATTCATATCAATTCTGCATGCTTAAGGATTGTTTATATATAGAAGTTCAATTTTTCACTAAGCCCTACAACATAATTGACAGAGTCATGCATTTCACTAGACTATGTCAGAAAATTGATATAGATATACTCGACAACTTGAAAATTAAAACTAAACAAAATCAAATTTTTTTAAGTTTAACTACAAGTCCACTGCAAGCCACCTAAACTTGGTAAACTAAGATCAGAAAAAATTCATAGCACTATGACACATAAACAAGAATCAATATGAATCTTGTGAAAGATGAACAGCATCCCCTTCATAAACCAACATAAAGAAAGCATAATCATATACTACTTAAAAGCAAAAAATTAATCCACTTATTTGATATAACAACATCAATGATGTATAAAACATGATTGCCATCTCCCATTTGACCGCACCAACACCAATATAAATTCTCTGCATTTCCACTGAACCAATTATATTAACTTCCTAACTTCTTTCCACTGGTAACATTGTATTATATAAATAATCCAGATCAGTAGTTCGCTTCCAAGATAGAACAATATTCAATCAAAATAATTTATATAATAAAATTCGATTTTATAAAAAAAAATTATAACCTAGTACCTGGATGGATCGCCATGAGCTGCGAGCCAAGGCTCCACCATGGAAGCTCCAAATGTGTCCACAATATGTCGATGAACATCAGCTTTTTTGGACTCCGCGCCACCCTTAGCACCCATAGATTTACTGCACTCTGCCAAATTCGCTTGTTTTCCCAACCAATTTAAAACCTTTAGCCCATCCTCAAAAGCTGCCGGGTACTTATTCTCTGGTGCCAATCTGTACCCAACAGCCACCACAATGACATCACAGAGTTTGGCAATCCTTCTACAAAAATAATCATTGGCCGACGAATCATTACTCCCACTAACCCAACCACCGCCATGAAACTGCAACATTACCGGTAATTTCCTCGAATTATCAAACGAAGGTGAATATCCTCTATAACCACCAGCGACACCATCGGATCTCAAACTCGCGTCTACATCATTGCTACAACCATAACTATTCCTTCTAGACTCTTCTTTTGGCGATGATCCAGTAGTGCTACGTGTTGCAGATGGGCCAAGACTACTACGGCGTTGAGTTTGGAGATGATGATTGGCAATGAAGGTAGTAGGGCTATCATTTTGATCGGAATCGAGTTTTTTAGGGTTAGTTTTCGATTTGGGTTTATATTGGGGTTTGGAATCAGATTCCGGGGGATTGAGAGCTGATTCAGGAAGAAAGATCCGAATAGAGAGAGAGGTAAAAGGATCAATATGAATATCTTTAGTGGCAACACCATCCGTGAAAGAAGGATTGGCAGCAGAAACAGACTCCTCGGGTCGGGTTGTTACGCCGAAACCCGGATTAGAATCATCGTGCGGACTTTGGATCCGATTCTGTAATCGGTGCTTCAAGAGAAACTTGAAGAAGACACTATACAACTTGACAGCCACGCTTGGCATTTCTCTCTCTATCCCTCTCGTTCTCCGTCCAGATCAAATCCCAAAATCCCTCTCTCAGCCTGCGATTATTCGAGGTATGAGGAGAGAGGAAATGAAGGATTTGGCTATGGCTGTTGATTTTGAAAGCAATTTTAAATTTTTAGAGGTGGAGATAAATGCATGGTTAGATTGATTAATTTGGGGAAGTAATTGAAATCTATTATTGGAAAGTTCAATTCTTTTTAAAAATGGGATTTTGGATTATTTAGGGTTTTGTAAATCTGTGATTTGGTGTTTCTGATTTCAATTTCAATGGCTATATAGAGGGAGACATAGATAGATGATGATGGGCGTTGTTTGTTTGTCTTTTTGTTGGCGTTGTTTATTTGTCTTTTTGTTTTTAATATTTATAATTTTGGTAATGCCAGGTCATGTGTGACGTGGCGACTCTTTCGTGAGAGTGTTTTTATCGTACGTAGGCGATTTGCTGCAATTACTTCTTTGCGACTTTGTTTTAATTTATTAAAATTTGAATATTAGTAAAATTTAAATATTTCATTAATTTGTTAAAAAAATTATCACGAAACAGAATAGTCTATAAAATCCATAAGTTTTGATGAGAATTTCAATTTAAGATTTAAATATCTCATCAATTTGTAAAAAAATTGAATCAGAAAAAAATAATCCATGAAATTCTTAAATTTTATAATAATTCAATTTTACCATCTAAAAAAAAGAAAAATTTCACTATGTAATTTTTTATTTTTTACTTTTATTTATGATGAAATTTAAACTATTTATTTTTATTTTACTTAATAAAAATAAATAAATATACATATATATATATAACATTTAAATTTTACAAAAATTATATATTTTAAAATTATAAATCTTAGTAATTGAAATAACCCATTAATTTATTTTTAAAAGAATTTTTATTTAAAATTTAATTGTAAATTTTCACCAATGAGAATTGACCAAAAATAATATTTTATGCCGCGAACCGAATCGAAAACCGAATTTAAATAGTTTAACTCA